>JBAMJV010002703.1:0-255854 GCA_037951105.1 Echinarachnius parma
TTGAGTTTTGTTAAAGAGAATACAGATTTCGTCAAATTGAATTTTAGTAACCAAAACCTGCACCATAAAATTACAAACTAATAGTTATAACTCCATCATGCTCGAAAGGAATACAAAATTACAAACGACTAAGTAAAAAGCCTGTAATAAATGTTTGTTTACGTTAATACCAAGAGGGCGCTCTCTAAAAACTCTTTAAAAAAATTATGAATAAAATATTGTGCATGTGATGTTTTGTTGAGTAGTGATTAGATAGAGAGATAATCATGCAACAACTATTTAAAAACCTCTTTCGTAAATTTTTGAACGAGGAAGCATTTTCAAATTTGTTTAACGACTGACTCAAAATTATCAAATAAATGTGGGGCCCCACAATACTTCCAAATAGTCATGTGTATGGATATTTCAGCCATTTCTGAACCGATTTTGGTCAAATAAAGTTTATTCTGTCATTAAAATTGCATGCTCTTTCAAAACTTATTTGACACTCAGTTTTCCATTTATCTCATCAAAATATTATTTTGTGTAGCGCCCTCTATACCAAAACTCAACTATATCTTATATCTTTAAAGACTAGATAATATTATAACGAGTTAAAAAAACAAAAAGTGTCTTTAAACTCACGCTGATGCTCACACAAACTGTCAGGCTATATACACCATCAGTGGTCGGCGAAAATTTGAAGTATGTAAACTAAAACCTTTGCAGCTGACTCCAGTATTGATTAAATGTCCGCTCTGGTCAGTCTGGAGTTCTCACACGGCAAACAGTTGTGTAAATATCAAACATTATATATAGCCATGGCATGTATGGCAAGTGGCAAGTGGCAAGATCAGGTACCGCGGGGGTAGTGTTGGTGGGTGCAAGATGTTCCATTAAAGGGTACCACCACCCCATTTTAAATGTTTGTATTTCATATTCGTTTTCTATCCACAATGTGAAAGCTATGCAGGGAGTAAGAACCCCCCCCCCCTCACCCACCAAGGAGTAGGGGTCGCAGTGCGAATGCCTTGCGCCCCCCCCCCCCCCCCCCCCCACCCTCTATTAGCTACATCAGTGAGTGTGCGCTCCGAACCAACTTTCCGGTTGGGGATATCATGTTATTCATTTCTTACGGAGTGTATTATTCATACATACATATAAATCATCATTGTATGAATCATATAATACCTTCCTCATACAGGACTCGCGCTTACACTTTCGATGTAATATGAAAATCAGAAAATCAGACATCTAGTATGTTTTTCTTGTATCACCTCTATAATTATGTGTATCAAATTAAGTTTCAAGAATCCTCATATGTAGGCAAGTTTATAAGTTTAAATCCCCCATTCATATACAATAGAAAGTTCAGCTTGTTGAGAAGACTAGTTTTATTTTGTCACGTATGTTTAAATGTCACATTAATTTTTAATGAATACGCCTAACCGTTTCAGATGTAACTGCATGTTGAGAACAATAAATGAAACCTTTTCAAGTCAGTTCAAAAGTCTGAGTGTCTACATAACTAATTGAATACTTTAGATTCTATAAAGTGTATATTTAGGAATACATTAATAATAGGTCTGATTATATGAGTATTGAAACCCGGTGTCAACCATGACACAGGTTAACAACTAGTTATTTTGCCATTGTAAAGGGGTACGTGCATGCCATAAGACTGACGATGCTTTATTGAATGTTGTCGTTAATTGCAGCCACGTTAATGTTACCTTTGATTTGTCATTATTTTGAAGTGTCTTCAATGTAGTTATGGATTGAGAAACTAGTTGCAACAAACCGATTTATTAATCTTAAATCATTTATAAATCCGCCATGGTTCTCAACATTACTAATCCTACTTTGATAGAATGTTCATCCAACTTCCTCAAGCAATCATAATTCATAAGTCATAATTGTGAACATAATAATAAAGGACATAATGATTTCTGAGAAGCCAATGCATGCAGTGAAGAACGAAGAGCTAGGGGCATGCAATGGGACAATCCCCTGAATAAGTATGGGAATTTGACACCCCCCCCCCCCCTTCCCCTCCCCTCACTCACTGTCGATAGAGGAGAAAAGAGAAAATAAACAACGTAAACATATAATTATTCTGCTATATGTATGGGCACCTCCCGCACGAAACACTGCACACTCTTTGACCCCCACCCTCCCCCTTTATTTAGTTTTCAACTGGCTGCGCCCCCCAATAATCGTGTTGTTATGGGATACGAAACAGAGAGCAGTATAGCTTTACATTGGTCGTGATAATAAATAAAGCAAAAATAGAACCCGATCGAGTTTTTAGAGCGAAAATGAAATCAGGAACATTTTAAGTTCCATTATTTATTATAGGTAATGTGAATGTTGACGTGACAAAATTAAAAATTAATCAAAATTAATCAAATAACGTATTAATATTGTTCTCGCTCGTCTATGCACAGCGGACATATAATTTGTTCAGCCAACACGTATGTTAAAGATCCGTGCACAGGCGATCGAACAAAGAAACATACACTGATACATGTAGTAGTCACATATCACCCCCACCGCCACCCCCCCCCCCCCCCCAAAAAAAAACAGAATCAGACCACGATTGGTTTCTAACAAACATAATTATGGTTCAACACCAAGTTCATATACTTCTTCTTTTTTTCACGATTTCCGAGTTTGAACTACAATGTCATTGTCTATGCATGGCATGGTCGATCTACTATGAAGTATGAAGTATGAAACGAGAATGGTAGGAGGTCCCTATAGTATCCCACGTTTAACCTTCTGAGTGCCATGTTCGACTCGAGTCAAAATCAGATCTACAACTGCACAATATAATGTGGGAATTGATTATTTAGACAATGTGCTCTTTTAAACCAAATGATTTATTGTAACGACATTTTAGATGAAACTCAAAAGATTAAGCCTCGCATTATGATGTATAATATGATTATATAAATGTATGAGTATTGATGTCCGCATTTTACATGACTGTACGTGTTGAATCGGTGATATTCACGATTCAAATCATACTTCGGTACGGGGAGAGTTAAAGATGGCGGCCAACTGGGACGACGGGCCAACTGCCAAGTTCGTTATTTCATGGTTCGCCTGCTTCACAGCAGCGCTTCGTAGCCCGATAGAAACCACAACTCCACACATGATTGTCACTAGTATGGAATGTTTCTTAACTATTATAACAGCGAGAGAAGTCGAAGAGTTCCCATTACACGTGACACATCTAAGGGGTAAGTGTGGGTGGGGGGGGGGGGGGGGGGGGGGGGGCGGCGGGGGCTGGCCCAATGATGTGATCATTATTGCCCAGGTCCCCCGTATGTATAACCACCCACCCTGCACCCCACCCCCACCAGATAAAAATAAAATGTTTAGGCTATTTTCTAAAACCGAAAAAAAGTAATCTTTGTTTTGACGGTTGTTTTACTGTCTGCCTCGACTAGAGAAAAAACGCCCCAAGTTATTTCCACGCCCCTTATTTTTCTGTTCATGTACACCCTTTTCATAATTCACACAAACTGAACAAAAAATTGCACACACAAATGGGTCTGGATGTTTTTTGAAGACCAAGACTAAAAGAGTCGAATAAAATACATAAATATATGCTTATTAATTACATTAAAAACACAAAGTCACGTGCATAATGTTTTAAACTCTTGTTTAGATATCCTCATGCATATTTTAATATAATTAGGTTCATTTTTGCTTTGAGCTTTTAATAATTTGAGGCTTTGAGCTGATGCGTATAGGGTTGTTATAGATTGATGGAACCGACATTGATATCGATCTGTTTACGACATGTTCATCGCATGTAAAACCCCTTTTTAATTGGAGAACGTGTTTTCTACCTCGCTTTTACCCGAGTGAGATTTCGATAAAAACAGTAGGAGGTCAGGTCGTAAAACACGCAGCGAGAGGTTGTGCAGGTTTTTAATCAAAAGTTTTTCTCCGAGTCACCCGGGTAGGTTACTATAGCAACCGCACCTCTCTCATCGTGCGACCGGCTGCTAATCGGCGCGCGCTGGTATACGTTAGCGCGGGAAATTTTGACGGTCAATTCATATCGGGTATACAACAGGCAATCGGATCGGGAGCGCACGGTAGAGTAGAATTCAGGAACAAATAATTCTAGTTAAATCTCGCTGATACACGTGTTGGGATATTGCATGAGCTGAAGATAATTTTATGATCAGCGATGAATAATGCGCACACGTAGATCTATGTACCCTGGAGTGAGCTGTTGTACTTATCAAATTTTAGATTTGTTAAACTTCCAATTGTTATATTCATAGTATTATAACTTGTATTATTTGGGCAAATTTAAGTCTAAAATTAGGAGTATGTGGAATAGTGTTTGTGTGTGAACTTACAGCAGTTTAAATTGGCAACCTTGTTTACAAGAGTACCACATGTTCCCGATCCAAAACGCGATCGCTGCAATGTTTACATTTTTTACGGCCATGACGTCATCTACCCGGGTAACGTTCTGCGCGCTTTTTAATACAATGTTTATCAGCTTAACATCCTGACAACATCCTGACGTTACCTCGCTATTACCCTAGCCCGACTAGGTTGAATCCTACCGCGCTGTTGTCAGGACGTTACCGCGATTGGACCTTTTTAATACAAACGCGGTAGAATGTCTTCCTGACAACGTCCGGACGTTACCGCGACTATTTTCCTCAATTAAAAAGGGGTTTTATACTGAAACTGAAATGGTTGGCCTATCGGCAATGACGACACCGTGTATAACCAGTAAAATAATATCACAAGATAATGGGTACTTAGGTGTAGAATTGGGGGCTGAGGGTCTGCAGCCCCCCCCCCCCCCCAGCTCCCGGAGTTTTAAAAGCATTACTATAGTTGGGGGGAATTCACCCAACGTATTTCATGGTATCAACCTCATGTTTCGACATGCTTGAACAAATTTACCCCACCCCAAATTCGGACAAAACTATACATTTGGTTTAGAGCAACACATTTTAGGGTCCAAATCAGCTCGTTTTGGGGCAAAGTCATCTCAGATGGGCAGCCAGAAAGTGACAAGGGGAAGGGCGAAAATGATGTGAAACAAAGACATTGGATGCAGAGTTATATAACTATATGTAATAGAATTCGATTTGTATTTGTTTTTTATTTATTTATTTATTTTATTTTATTAAAAAAAAAAAAAATGTTGTTATTATTATTATTTGTTATAATTATTATTATTATTATTATTATTATTTTATTATTTTATTTTGTATTGTTTTTTTATTATTATTATTTTTTTTTGGGGGGGCCTATTTAGTGTGCTGAATTATGATTTAAAAAAACTATAATTCGATTTCCCAAGCCCCGATCCTAAACTTAACCACATACAGTGTAGTATTAATACCAGAAGCCACTAAATTATGAATTTGCTGTAGAGTTGGCAAATGGGAGTATCTAGATAAAATGGTTGTAGACAAATCAACAAGTGTCTGGCTCCGCTATTATCTTGCGTCAGACACCATTAGTAGCTATAATTAATATGCCTACCATAATTATATCTATATGACTCAAGATGTATCACAGTCACACACAAATGAAACAAGCTATAAACGGATATCTTTATTATACAAGTCATGTTGAAGTTCGAATTCAGGATTCAGGCATGCAGTATGAGAGCGGGGATGTGAGGGGTACTTTGTCAAACATGTTGTATTCGACCCCTCGGGGAAAAAAACACAAGAGTTGTGCTTAATGGACAGGATCGCGACCTCTTTGAGAATATCTCCATATCTCAGATGTGATGAATATTGTTCTTCGGTTTCAGGTATTATCTCTACCCCCCCCCCCCCCCCCCCCCCCCCCAGGCATGACTGGGGCATTTAAATAGGTATTTAAAAGCAAGTTTGTATGTTTGTATGTTTTTTATTTTTATGTATGTATGCATGTATGTTTGTATGTTTTTGTTTGTATGTTTGTATGTATGTGTGTTCATGTATTGGTGTATGCATGTATGTATGTATGTATGTATGTATGAATGTGTTTGTTTGTTGTCTGCCTGCCTGTATGTATGTCTGTCTGTCTGTCTGTCTGTCTGTCTATATGGCTGTTTTAAACGCGTGTACTGACAAATTGAACTTGAAAACAAAATATTAAACTTTTAAAGGGATCTAGTAACTTTGTTGAGATGTGCAAAAACTGATGAATGGTTGATGCAATGTATACTGTTGTTATCTCATATGTCCTCAGGGTATTGTGTGAAAATTTCAGGTCAAATGGACAATGTATGGCCAAGTAATGAGCGAAAATGCAAAGTGATATTGGGTGATATTCACCAACTCACTGCATTCACTGTGTACAGGGATGAAAATCTCGCCCGGAGATTTTCTTATCTAAATACTTCAATCATACATATCTTTGTAATGAAAGGGAAATTTGAAAAACCGAAAGCTGTCCCATGATTTTATTGTTAATACGAATACAACAAGGTATAAAGGAACCGCTAGAATTACAATTTTATTTTGAGGATTTTCAATGTTACTAAGTCCCTTTAATGTGATTATTTAATGTTCCCTGTGTCTCTGATTTGGAATTGTTTTATATTCAAAATAGTATCATATTGATATTGAAAGGCCTCTCATAAGTGTGGAACTGCACCCTCAAGCTCAGCCATATATAATAAGGGTCGGGAAAGTAAAATTAATGCCCCCTGACCCCCCGCCCCCCCCCCCCTCCAACACACACACACACACACACACACATACACATACACATACACACACCACCACCACTATGTACACTAGGCCTCCCTAAAAATAATTAAAATTCATTCGTAATACTAGTAGTATACAGTCGTCTAGTTTCTTGAACTTTCTATTGGCGCACAGCCACATACTGTAGTCTGTATTTCCTGAATGTGTTGAAATACCAAGTGGCGTAGTTATGTAGGGAGGAGGGGCGTACCCCTGATAAATTTAGCGAACAATGCAAAACACAGGGGGAATCCATTCATTTAATGGATTCCCCCTATTTTACCAAAAATATTTTACCTTTACACATCAATACATTTCATATTTGTATAAATGAAATTATTTGTTTCATTAATCATATTAGAGGGGTACGTGTGCCCCCCCCCCCCCCCCCCACCCCTACAGCATCATGAATGACTGCATAATGTACACTGTACAAGTAAGTTTTATCTATAGGCATGTTACAGTACTTTGGAAGTGCACCCCTCCCTTCTATGCTGGGCATGTATCGCCACTACATGTTTGGATGGCTTATTAACGTGCTCGTTCTTTCAATTTGAAATTCAAATGCCAAGTGGCAAGGCCTTGTGGGGTAAGTCATATAACATATGAACACTGACAGCCGATATATTATCAGGGTAAACCGGTATATCTAGACAGGACAGCCCTTATGTTCTGGGGGTACCGACAGTAGTCTACTGTACAGTTACAAAGTCATGACATCTAGTCTATACATACTGTACATGCACACATACCGCAACCACATTCACTTGCATTATGCAAATATTATAACAATGTGCAAAACCTGCATTCAAATAATCATTATTCATGATTATTTGAATTATACACACACACACACACACACACACACACACACATACAGTACACACTCACACTCACCCACATACAATATACACAATCATTACAATTTAATAACAATGAAATGAATCAAAATACAATCTTGTTTTCAGTTGTTATTAAAGTATTTATTATGGCACCAGAAATCATTTCTGATATCTACCATAACAAAACAATCCTCATTTTACCATAATATATAATATATAATCTGCTTACAAACAACATATCCATCCATCATACAAAAAGAACTCCCTCTCAAAATAGATTACATGTACACATGTAAATGATGTAATGCAATTGACAATTTCTGTTCCCTGAAGTTCAGAAGAATTCCTGGTTAGGTTGGCAACAAACTGAGTTAAGTCTTTTGTGTGTTCGAACAAACTATTTCATAACTGTCTAACAAATTCAAGGTAATGACATTGAAAACTACATGTATGTCCTGCAGCCCTACTTTTCACTCATTTAGCTGTTCAATATACATGCAAATAAAAACAACATCATAGTAACCCATATTGAATAACTTTTCCTACACAATCATATTTTAGAGCATGTACCGTAATGTAGAGAGCAAAATAGTGGAAGCAAGACATACAGTACAATATTGTTAGCAGATGAAAACAGACAAGGGCGTGGAAGCGGTGGTAAATGTTCTACAATTTGTGCCAGTAAATTACTGAGACATCAACATTTTAGGCATAGTCATCCCCTCTATGCAATACAAAAACGCACTACAACAAACCTATTTCAGAGAAATGGGAAGAAAAATCATCAAATATTTCAAACATTATTTTTTGTTCCATTATAAAATAGCATTCAATTGGGCGCAAGAAATGTCATGTCTACATGAGACGGAATAAAATAATAATGCAAATTTGCACAATAATAAAATCAGATCTATTAATATAAAAATGTTTGAGTACAATTTTTACTACATGTATATCACACTATCACAGTATCTTCTCTGAAATTGGCATGTGTGTTAGTGTATCTCTGTTGTCACTCGGTGACCATACATCCTTCGCTTGGTGCAAGCATGGATAGTACTAGTACTATCCATGGTGCAAGTAAGTGGACCATTTCCATCAATAAATTAACATGCCCCCAAAACTCGAATCGGACAGTTGGTCGAATAATGGAAACAGGCAGTTTTGCAAGGAAGCACAGCTGTAATTAAAATAGAATTACACAAACCTGGAAAGCACACAATACTGCAGCAACATAAATAAGGAAGTACTTCTAGTACTTTCCCTCATGATGTAAATGTACAGCTCTTGTTTATGTACACGTATAGCGGCTTTTAGTATTATAGCCAGTGTGTCAATCAGTCAATGAATAGAAAAGCAATAAAGTGACATTTGTATACTGCACACAAAAGAAAACAAATTAAGTATGCAGACCTTTCTATTCCAGTAACATTTCATGTACTCTTAGATTTCAAGTAACAAAAGTGAAAATATAAAAATGAGAAGTCTGCAACTTATCCCTCGTTTCAGTTTCAACTCATAAATTTTCTGAGCAATTGATAACAAAATAATGAACAAGGTTATATACCAACCATGTTCTTCACACAAACCTTTATTTTAGTTCCACACACTAATGAATTATTCTCAACTTATTCAGATGATAGTTATTGTGCTGTTCAAGCCTAGTAATAGCATTAATGTACACTGTAATCAATGTTCGGTACATGTGTTATTAAAAAATGACATCGTCAAACAGTCCCACAAATGCCCCAATGCATACAATGTATGAACAATATTTATTTCCATTGCATACCATTTCAGTTCAAAGTCTATAGGTAGACATGTCAAGTTGTGCACGTTTAAAGAAACAAATACTGATACATAACCATATTGCTATACAAATTCAGATCATCAGGCAAAGTCCATTCTTTTGTGATATTAAGCAGAAAACCATTCGAGTCAAATTTTGGCCACTTTAGTCATACGGTGCTGCTTAGCTACATGTAATAACCAACCTACAAATAATGTACATGTATTTGAAAGTTTTAACACACAGTTTGATAGACTTTTCTTACAACACTTGATCACAAAAGAACTGGCATTGTGAGTGTACTGTGTACATACAGATAAGCAGTGTGTTCAACCATGGATTCTAGTACAATCCGTGGGTGAACCGATTGTACTAGAAAAATCACTGTATGCATACATGTACACTTACAGTGGTTTCCTGGCCAGTTGAACCAATAACTCCTTGCTTGAACCACCAAAGGTCGAACTGTGCCTCTCTAAAACACACACACACACACGATACCTTGAAGGTGACCTACAATATGTACAAAGATGTCAATGGTATTGGGTCACAGTGTGGAAGATCAGTTTCCTAAAGTTGCAAGGCCAGCCAAGGATATTAAACTAATGGTTACTGGTAGAGTGTAGTGGGTCAAGGGACATTTACTATTTACAGTACATTTGTATATGGCCGACAGCCATAAAAACCTGCCAATGAATGTAGCTTATACTAGGGTTCAGCCATGTCATGACAGCACTAGTAACAGACTTGCTGGTTGCATCATGGTTGCATAAACTTACTGGTCAAAGTGTCCAAGTAACTACCATGAATGTTATTTTGGATTTTTATGCTCAGAGTTGCGACTATGTTATGAAAATCATGATTTCAATGGTAAAATCAATTTGGGTATTGTGAAAGTTATTAATATTGTATCGCAGGCTGTATGCTATAGATATTTTCTGATGATGTGATCGTGCGATGGCTACCTAGTCATAGTGGATAGCTCTATCGTACATGTATCAGGGTAGGAAATACACGGGGGCGGAGGGCGATTTTGCCCCCTAATTTTCAAAATGGCTCCCTGAAATCACTAGGTAGCCCCTAAAGTTACCCCCCAAAATTGAAAATTTGATTCTTTCCATGACATGTACATGTATGTACAGTAGATTCATGTACAAAACTAAAGACGAACCAAGTATTACATGTCTCGGCTTGGCATTTGGCAAATATCCAGACACAGTTGGTAATTACAGTTTACCCAAGCATGCAACAGCCCAAGCGAAGGCCCTTTACAATTACATGTGTATTCAAACCTGGTACTAACCATCCATAGCACACAAACGCAGTTTGGTAAACACTCACATAATGTACCAATGCATCCGCAACGGTGATTGCAACGGTAAAAATGTACATGGATGCACAATGTGTATACTTTGTGCATAGATATTGACAAAGATACCAGTAATTGAGTGCTTTAAAAAACTGGGCATATCTAGATCAGCCCAGCTGATCTAAGCTAAATAGTATGGACCCATGGAGGCCAGAACCCAAGGGATCTACACATGTATGGACAGCAAGAACATGTCTAATATCAAAATAACATAATAATCTTCAACGAGTTAAGTACTCTTGCGACAAAAAAAAGTGTAAAAAAGCATTATGAAATGCAGTATCATAGCAGTAGTTGGCTCAAAAATGTCCAATTGCATGCTACTTTTGACGACTTTTAAAAAGAAACGAAAGAGGAAAAAGTCCTTCATAAAATAGGTACACCTGCAATACTATGGGGATAATTAGGTGAAAAACGGGAAAGTTATGCATACATGAGATGTCAAAATATATAGTACATTGTGCAAAATTACAAACACAACTTAAAACACTTCTATTAAATCCAAAATATGTAAATGTGAGAAGTGAATTAATTACATTGCACATAAACATAGCTAACTTAAATTGAATAATAAATCATTATAGTTATACTCATCAGTGGCCTGTCTTCCTTCAATTAACACCAAAAGCTATGATAATATCATGAAAAGGCATTTTTGCTTGCGTATGAGACAACAACCTACTTAATGACATATCTTCAAATACTGAAAAGTCTATTCAAACTTCAGTCACATTCAGCGATTTACATGTACATGTACTTCAGAATTCATATGATCAACATGAGTGGCAATAGTCGGGTCAACTTCTTTGAAGTATAAACTCATTAAAAGTCATCATTAACATTGTTATTGATTTCATATCCTGTGTCACCAATATGGTCTTTCATTGTCTTGCGTTATTTGCCAGTATGAGAACTGACCATATGAAAAATCACCGGTCAGATGCTGAAAAGAGTCCCGCTCCTCCTCTTGCACGTGTCCCCGATCCTTCTCTGTAACAATTTTGTAGTTATTTCCATGGTTATTATCCCAGTGTGCTTGGTGATTTGCATTGTAGCAAATGCAAAACTCAAAGTTCCTACCGCCAAGGTTAGGAGGCATATCGATAGAGAAGGCAAAGGTATCATACTTTTCCCTTGAGCCAGATGGTTGACCAGGAGACACGTACGATGCTTCGATATCCTGACTCGTCTTCCACTCGTCAAAGGTTACCCGCACAATCACAGACTTCTCAAACGCGATATTCTTCACTTTGATGGTGCCCACAAGTGTGATGTTGTCTTTAATCAGTACATTCTCCAAACATACATTCGCCTTGTCTAGTCTGCCACGGAACTCAAGATAGTTAGATGCTGGCTGCTCAAACTCCGGCACATACGTGTAAGGGTGAGTTGGCTTTGCTTCCTCGTTCTGGATCACCTCTTGGAGGAGGTGGATACGTAGCCTGGGAGGTTCACTGCTAGGCCCATCCATGTACTTCACAGTTTGTAACGAAAAGCCCCTGGCATCCGCGAAGGTCACTTGCTTCTTTTTCTTTTCCAATGACACTCCATTCTCGACACAATTTGCTCTCGAAAGTCGAGGGCTATTTGGGACTCTGCCTATTTTGGGCCTAGTACTTAATTTGGGTGAAAGTGGTACGAAGCTTGATGTCCCATTTGATGTGGATTCTGATCGCTGCTTGATGCAGGATCGCAGAGGCATTCTTCGTCTGCTGTTGCGATTCATCTGCATCAAGAGGTCTCCCTTCATTCCGATCCCCATGTTGACTCTATTCTGTGATGATACCCGGTCGTGTAGGTAAGTGAGAGCACCAGCCTGGAAGCAGTGCCCGAAACCTGGAGGACTAGCACCCAGCAGTATTGTGTCTACAGGCATGACATGAAACGCCACGTCGTCCTTCACTCGAGCAGGCATGAATGGTATGTATGTCAGAGACGCGATGCACACGCTCTGTCCCAACTGCTCATTATATTCTCCCTCAAAAGTGGATCCTGGAAAAGGGATGGCAGGAGATAAGAAAAGAAAAGGTTTAATGGTTATTATACACTATGAAATGTATATATGGGATGCCTAGATCTTGTAACAGATTAAAGGGGTAGTTTAGTTTTTGGAGAGGGCGCTGCACATCACAATTTTTTTGTGAGGTAATGAAAAACTGAATGTCGAATTTGAGAGAACATGCAATTTTAATGGCAGAATAACCTTTATTTGGTCAAAATCGACCCAGAAACGGCTGAAATATCAATAAATATATCTGATCTTATAATTATTTGGGGCCCAAATAATTAGATGATTTAAAATTTTTTTTTTTAAATGCTTGCACTTTTTCAAAAATTTTCAAAAGCGTTTTTTAATAGTTGTTGATGATCTCGCTATTTAATCATTATATCAATAAAACATCACATGCATAATTTTGTATGAAAAATGGTTGAAACCAATGCCTTTTAAAAAAGCGCCCTCTTTTGTTTGAATGGCTCTTTTTGAATGATAACAGGCTTTTTACTTAGTCGTTTGTAATTTTGTATACCTTTCGAGCATGGTGGAGTAATAACTATTAGTACTATTAGTTTATAATGTTACTGTGCAGGTTTTAGCTACTTAAGTTCAGCCTTACCAAAACTAAACTACCCCTTTAATTTAGACTTAAGTTTTATCTTTTAGACAAGCCCAAATACTGAATCTAGGTAAAAACCGTAAAAGTAAAACTAAAACATTTTGTTTTTGTTTTGAGAAAGTAATTTTCAGAATGAACCCGCTAACTTCTGTTCTGAGAATAGTAGATCCAGAGATGCCAACCTGCAACCTTTAGTAAATTCATATTCAGCTTTCATTCTGGGAGAATTCGGTTTAGCCTTCCTTCCCTTAGGCTTAGCCTTAGTTTTAGGCTTACGTGTAGGTCCCCCTCTCTCTGTCAGCGCACTCTGTGTGCAAAGTCTACGGGAGTGGGATTAGGTCCCCGTCGGCGATGAAATAAACGCAAGTGAATGGGCTAAAGACATATCGACAAAGCTAGCGCTTTCATGGCCTCCAGCCCTCCACCCTTTGACATTAATCATTATTACCTACCATTCAACATACATTTGACTGTCGGCATTTTAAAAGACAGTAAGACTAAGATTAAGAATTCATACAGAAATCAGGGTGGTTTCTAAGACAGTAAAAGTTAAATTCTGAGAATTGTTTCAACAAAATAAAACCCTAGTTTCGACTCAAGTCTGTTTAATGTTTATGACTTATTTTTAATAATGCCATTCATTATTTGAACACAATCAAATCATATTGAGTTTCAACTTTCAATTTTCACTAGACTCTAGCACTAGCAGTAGCACTGCGTGGCAACAAATCATAATCTTGCTACTACACATAGTTATTGGATTGGCAATATAATGTCAATGAAATTCAAATTGAATATGCAATTCAATGGAAATTATAAAAGTAAAAGTAACTGTAAAAGTACATGGCATTGCCGTTGGCATCTGGTTTTATCACTCTCTCACACGTAGACAGACTCGTCACACTCACAGTCACACACTCAGACATATTTACCAGATAATGATCTAGTCAAGTACGAGTCAGTACACATTCACTCGTCTCAACATAAATTAAATGTTAAGAAAATCTTACCAGTAAAAAAGGACAAATTAACAATCGGAGTCGTCCAGACGTAAAAGTATGCGTAGAATCATGAGTAGGCCTACGTAAAAATAGAAGGCAAAATGTAGATGTTACAGGCAGTTTATCGGCTTTAGTAATGCTGTCGCGTAGGTTCCTCGAAACAAGAATGACACCAATTTGATCGACAACAATGCGCTGATATCAAACCAATGCAAAATTGAATGCTGCATGCAATACCCTGTGCAAGTGCGTGCAAAATAAACCAGCGTATTTTTGACATTCGCCAGCTGATATACACGCATGTACTACAGTATGCATGAGAGCTCGCGCACGCCTTAGCTCTCTCAGCTCACATGTTTACTACGAGCGTGATCTTATGTCCGTTATTGAAGAAGAGCTCATTAATTTTGAATGGAATGGTCTGTTTACATATGTATAACACATTTTCAACAAAACCAGTCAATTTTTGTTTAAAATAGGTATTTATGTGTACATTTTATAAATAAATATAACACAATTTACTTTGATAGTATCACTTAAACCAGTATTGAATAGATAAAATTATCCAAAAATACATTCGATAGTATGCACCCCTCTATATATAATGTATTCGGTCATTAACATATCCAGACCAGCGCGTGAACACGGTCGTTCGACCAATCACACGGTTACAATCTGATCGCTCACTTCCCTGACTAAACTGGCTTATCCAATAGGGAATCTTGGAAGTGGGGCCCTCGCGCATGGCCGTAAATCGGAGAGCGAACATTGCTGATGAAGCCCCGCCCCTTGACCCCATTTCATCGGATGGGGTACACGCGAAGGGAAATAAAAGATACATGTACAAGTAGGAGATAAGAGAAAACTTTTTAAAGAGAGATGCACTTTTGAACTTTGAATAGCACAATTAGATTGTTTTTAATCGTTATAGAATGTCTTCACTTCCACGTAGATTATTTGATCAAAACCATTGTATTAGTATTTTGTCCAATTGATTTGTCCACCAAGCAGGGACAAAATTAATATTTAGTTTTCGGGGGCTACTTTTCAAGCTTGCTTGCATGAAAAACCACACTCTGAAATTTGTTTTGCATTGAACTCTTGGGCTGTTTTTTTTTTTTTTTTTTTTTTTTTTACTTTCGGGGGCTCTTTTTTTGGCGTTTCGGGGGCGAATTCGCCCCGAGCCCTCGTGTATTTTGGCTTGGGGTGAATGTCAACGTTATTGCAGAGTAATAATTAGCGAAAATATATACAATGTGTAGTTTGCTAACTTATTGCCAGAAGTTTTAACTCAGTTGAAATTATCCTCGGGATTTTTGTCCAAGTTAAATTTATAAATAATTATCTCAATAGCAAAGAGAAAATTTGAAAACACCAAAGATGATCATATTCCAAAATTTTTATTTTTTGTTAACGACATGCCGCCCAATATTCCCTCCATAAAGCATCTCCACGTACGTACACTAGACCATGACTGGGGTCAACCAACAGTGTTGCGTAAGAAGTCTTTGACCTCATAATCAACCCCCCCCCCCCCCCCCTCCCTCCCATCATCGGTAACCCAATCAAGCGGTACATCGCCCCATCTTTCCACGGACCCTACTTCAACCTCTGCATGTTGGCCATGCAACGTATACATGTATAGTATTTGAAGGATGAATGCTGAATGTGGCGGATGCCCCTATTACGTAACATCGGACTGAAGCATCGTAACGTGCTCAGCACGTGGTACGAGCAATAACCTTGTACTATAGGGCACACCGGGACAGCCCCAAACCCTCTCGCTGTGAATGAGAAAACCTCGTACCATATTATAGGGTCCATGCTACGATTAATTCAACGCACTGATTAAATGTGGGAAATTAGGTGGGTTAATTGATCTAGAATAGTAAATCGTGTAAAGTTCTACCGATTAGGTGAGAACGGCGTATTTACGGGTGATACTCACAGGTGGTATTGCATGACTGTCTGAGTCCGTAATGCATTCCGTTTACAAATATAGAAATATGGCAATCCATATCACTATCACGTACGTTACTTCTCTGGGTAAGAAGGTCCATGTCTATAGATACGAACAATTTCAGTTACTTTTTATTATATAATAATTACTTAATTTCAATGTAAGAAAGCCAAGAGGAATGATCAAAGATGGAATACCCATTTTATATACCCTCTTGTTTACATTGATTGTATCCCACTCCTGCAATTATTGGACCAAGCACTTTTGGATCAATTGTTTAGTTTCCTGAGTTTGTAACCCCTATTTTCTTTGTAGTTGTATGACTTTGTATTTTGTAACCCCTATTTTCTAAAATCTAGTAACCGGGATTGTCAAAATCCTCAAAAACTTACTTGGAACACTAGTTTCTCACATACCTCATTATAGAATCATGGAGCAGCTTCAAGTTTTGGTTTTGTCAAAATTTCCATTCCGTTATAAAGAAAGTTCTGTATGATTGAATTGTTCAGATTTATAATTTTCTACTGGATAATATTAACCCTACCCTGCACAACGTCCTTTGCAAATCACTGTGCATTTTCGCTCATAACTCGGTCATTTTAAAAATTAATTTACCATTTTCACAATTTCACACATCACTCAGTGGACACATAATCACAAAAATACAAATTATAACAACCATTTGCCATTTTTTGCACAAGTCATGTCAACAGTTACTAGATCCCTTCAAAAGGCCGGGTGAACTTTAATATACACACGTCAAATCAATGCTGATTTTCCAACAGTATAGCAGGGAACGGTTTTTCCTGACGCAATTGATCTTTTTATTGTAAAACATCGTGCATGCATGTCTTCCACATTATGATCAACTCAAACAACTCACCAAAGATCAATACTGTTTGGTCACTTTATCAACATCAATATCAATATCTCATTGTTTAGAAGACGGATTTATTTGATGTGAATTAAATACTAATATATAGTCGGTGTCACACTGGGGACAATTATCTACATAATTTGTAGCACTTTTGTCTGTCACATACGTAGGTGAATTATCTAGATAACGTTTATGCCGTTTATGTGTGTGACACCGGCTCATAATACTACTCATACATACGGCTCATAATAATAATGAAATAGAATCATTCCGAATCTGACCTTGAATGTCTTTGAACCCGGAATAAGTAAAGTTAGTCTTATAATATTACCGCTTTTACCATAATAATACTTTTACTACAGACGGAATCGAAACCGCCCGATCAGCGGCGTTCACGCCGCCGAGGCTGAGACGAAGGGCAAGGTTACAAACGTACATGCAGTAAACATGCATTATGCGCATGTGATCCGTGGTCGCCAAAAGCTGAGACATACAAAGCCACGGTCCGTTCATTATCCCCGAATGTGCAATGCATGCATACGGCGTCCGAAAGCCGGACAATCGATGCCATCGGGTAGTTTGCCAGACTTGGTTCTCTTTACAGCTATTATCTTTGTTCTCAGCTCAATTGTCTCATGTTAAACATAAATAGCCGCCTCTAAATATAGGTGTTTCATTGATACATTATCACCTCTTTCTACCACCCACCCCAGAACTGGTATACTTCGGTCACATGCATGACTCATGGGGACTCATGTTTGTATGCATTGTGGGACGGGGATTTTCCCTGGATCGTCGGATCATCGTGCGCATGCGTACTACTATCTAACGATGTAATGTGAATTTAAATTTAAAAGATTAAGGGTTGGGTTTAAATTGTTTATATTGTGATTTAAAGGGTAGTACAGTTGTGGTACGGTTGAGCTTTAGTACCCAAAACCTGCACAATAATATTATAAACTAATAGTTATTACTCTACTATGCTCGAAATGTATAGACAATTACAAACGAATAAGTAAAAGGCCTGTTATCATTCAAAAAGAGCCATTAAAACACAAGAGGGCACTCTCTAAATAAGCATTGGTTTCAACCATTTTTCATACAAAATTACGCATGTGATGTTTTGTTGAAATAATAATTAAATATAGAGATCATCAACAACTATTTAAAAACCTCTTTTGAAAATTTTTGAAAAAAGTGTAAGCATTTTTTAATTTTGTAAACAAATTATCGAATAAATCTGGGCCCCAGATTTATTCCGATCGGATATATATTTATTAATATTTCAGCCAGTTCTGAACCGATTTTTTATCAAATGAAGTTTATTCTGTCATTAAAATTGACTTGTATGCTCTTTCAAATTTGACACTTAGTTTTTCATTATCTCACAAAAATTATCTTGTGCAGCGCCCTCTATACCAAAACTGAACTTCCCCTTTAAGTCTCGAGGAAGACCTACACATTTTAAATTTAAAAGTTTACGGATATATTATGGTTGAGTTTAAATTAGGTTATAAGTAAGTATTGTGATTTAAGTCTTGAGGAAGACCTACACATGTGTTTAAAAGGGAACTGGCGATATTAAGTACGAACAAGTGAGAATACTAGTACTAGACTATAACTATAAACGGATCTCAAATGTTGGTCCAGTATATTCGCCAAAAAGTCATTCCAATGTTGCCGTTAATGTTGCCTATTTGCCCCCCCCCCCCCCCCCTCCCCACTAACGCACACACACACATTCACGAATAATAACCAACATTTTGAACATTATATTTGTTACGTGATATATTTGTATGTGCACCCGACAAAACCGTTCAGTTATTTACCTGTTGTGGTAAATAAATAAACCTCTATACAATGCAATTCAAATATGGATGAAATTAAAGAAAATGCATAGTTTACCAAAGTAATTGGTGCCCACCTCAATTACAATTACAATGTTTTCTCTGTGGCCTACCCCACCCCCCCCCCCCCGCCCCCCCCCCTATAAGGACTATCACTCAGGGGCGTCTATCCGTTTTGCGATTGGGGGGGGGGGGGGGCGAATTTTGAAAAAATTTCCAGAGTGACCACTGTGAGAGCTAAAAGCCCCACATTGGCATGCCCGGAAGTTTTATTATGCGCTCATTGAAAGTGTCTTGATGACTTGGCATTATATCACTCGATTTTTTTCTTCCTCATTTTCGGAATTATTGGGGGGGCCAAATAATATGTTCGCCCCCCAATATTTTCATTGGGGGGCGACTGCCCCCCCCCCCCCCCCCCAGGATCGACGCCCCTGCTATCACTGGATTGAATCCCTCAAGCAAAACTCGTGATCACAATGTCATATTGACGACAAAGTAAAATGGCCTGTGACATTTTCTGATTGTATAATTTAGTACTGTATTTGACAGAAAAAGTGCAAAGAAAATGGGATTCCAGCGGGACAGTATTGTATTTGATACGTTTGCAAAATAATGGCCAGTAGAAATTTCAATCGTCCTAAGAATGCCAACTCATTCCCACATATCATAAATTTCAGATAAAACGGGAAACTAGACGGTTACTGGTTACTGGTTACGATTTACTGGTATACCTGCAAGCTGGGAATTAGTTTCTAAAAAAAAAAATGGTGAGAAGAAACCGTGAATATTATCCCCCATGCATGCGGAAAACAATCATACAACGAAAGTATCATTATTTTACACTATACTTGATTCACGTGATCAATAAAACACGTGCAGATACAAAAAGTAACAAAGACACATCCTTATCACACATTGATTATCATGACTTGATGTATATGATCGACAAGGAAAGCACACTAAATGCTGCATTGCGTTTATAATTGTGCGTGAACTCGACATGGCAGTTTACAGGATTAATTGTCCCCAAAATGTTATCTCTATATTTTGTGGTAGTTTGATAATTTATAAATTATAATTGACCCCCCCCCCCCCCCCCCCCCACCCATAACTCTTTCTCCCCTCTCTCTTTGGGCAAAATGTAAAAAGGCGGTAAACTCCGATCATGAGATTTGTAAAAGCATACAACTCTGTGAGTACGATGACTGATTAGACTGTGAGGTGTATTTACCTCTAGATGGCGCTAACCCACTTTGCCGCATGTTCATTATCAAGTGTCCGTTATTTTATATTGACATTGAAAAGGGGACCGAGTGAATAATGTACATACTGTATACAATGTATCTCTTTAGATATATCTTTAGATATAACTCCTAAGCTCTTAAACAAATTTCGCCCCAGGTACCCCATAAGCATAAACAGTACGGTAAACAAAACAACAAATTACAAAGAAAATGGTTAAAGGGATAGTTGAGTTCTTGTAAGGAGAGTACAGTTTTAGTGAAACTGAATTTTAGTAACCAAAACCTGCATCATTACATTACAAACTAATAGTTATAACTAGAAAGGAACACAAAATTACAAATGACGTAGTAAAGATCATGTTATCATTCAAAAAGAGCCGTTAAAAACGTAAGAGGGCGCTCTCTAAACACTCATCGGTTTCAACATTTTGAATAAAATATTGTGCATGTAATGCTTTGTTGAAATAGTGATTAGATAGAGAAATAACCAACAACTATTTAAATACCTATTTTGTAACTTTTTGAAAAGAGGAAGCATTTTTTTTGAATTTTTAACGGCTGGTTCAAAATTCTCTAATAAACCCGGGCCCCGGGTTTATTACAAATTGTTATATTTATGGATATTTCAGCCGTTTTCTGAACCGATTTTGATCAAACAAAGATGATTTTATTGTTTAAATATTATGCTCTTTCAAATTTTACACTCAGTTTTTCATTACCTCACAAACCAATTAAGTAGTCTAGCGCCCTCTCTACCAAAACTCAACTTTCCCTTTAAAATCATGCAATTTTGCTTTAAAATTGTATTTATGCATAATTCGGGCAGCTAAATGGTGGAGATCTTTTTTTTTTTGTTACTTGTCAGGTGAAAATTAGAAAGGATAATATGCGGGCAAAAAGCCCCTGCCAAACTGTACACCCATGCCACCACGGAACATTTCAAGTCATACCTCATCGTGCCCACTTAAACATTTAAAGCCCCACTAGTGCCCCTCGCCATGAAATAATCCTACCTATGACAGTGCCCATGCATATGCCACTAATATCCGTCTTATTCCGCGCCTTCACCTCATTTTTTAATCCTCGATGTCTCTCCTGCCACTTTCATCACCACAGCAACATCATGATTTCATCATCAAGGAGCCTTTATAATGACAATGAGATTACAACGCTACTTACTGCCAGTGGCTTTATATACTACAGTCATGGAAGTATCATTTTAAAAATATTTGTTGTATTGTACCATATAGTATGACTTGTTAGGGGGGGGGGGGGGGGGCAGCTGGGGCACATACATGTGTGGGTATAGCACGTACCTCCTGTCCCGTCCGTATCTACGCTTCTGGGGGGGGGGGGGGGGCTGGGGTAGCCCCCTATCTACTCCTCGCCTCTTAGCCTACGCCTAACCAAGACCTGGGATTGGCAGTCAACTTGAAGTTGTTTTATTCACTCGAGGGAAAGTGTGTGGGGCATTTCGCTCCACTTACAGATTACATATTTCTCTCGCACGTACGCACGCATTCGCACACACACACACACACACACACACACACACACACACACACACACACACACACACACACACACACACACACACACACCCACACACACACACACACACACACACACACACACACACACACACACACACACACACACACACACACACACACACACACACACACACATACACACACACACACACACACACACACACACACACACACACATACACACACACACACACCACACACACACACACACACACACACACACACACACACAAACATACACACACACAGACACACGCGCACACACTACAAAGTACAAATACACACACGCATATATACAGGCACACAGGTACTAAGTTGTTATCCACTCACATACACATCATCATTATCATCATTATTTTCTTCAATATGTCAATCATCATACATGCATACATACATACACACATACATACATACATACATACATACATACATAATACTAATTCACGTACGCATTCACCACACACACACAAGTGCACACAAAGGCACACATTTTCCTCACCGGTTAGTCGGTATATATTTGTTTGTTTGTTTGTTTGTTTGTTTGCTTGAAAGGGCTCTAGTTCCTTTAAGAATGTGTATGATGTGGTGTAGACTGTAGAGTATCTTCCGCAAGATTTGTCACAAAAGACTCGGCCAAATTCCCGATAGAGGTAGAGCATCTGTTTCTTGACCGGTATAGGCTCAGGGTTCGAGCCCCTTTCGTGGAGACAAATAAGGTAACAACGCCATACCTACTAGCTGCCTTATAGATTTGTTGCGTATAGGAGTAGGGGAGTTGACATAATGGAGCTACAGATGATTACAGCACGGAAGGAGTACATCTCCCCCCCCCCCCCCCCCCCCCCCCCCCCCCCCCCCCCCCCCCCCACATTTTTGTTCTATCCCATTCCCTTCACGGATACTAGACTTTTCATACCCACTTCATGTACATTATTATTATGTTTTCGCTTATCGTGACTTTGTAGTACTTTTGTTTTCCCAATATCCGTCTATAAAAGGGTGAGAGTAATATCCGTAATGGCAAGGAAACGAATGTCTTTCTGCATGAATGGCCCGTGTAGCTGATTATATGTTTTTTTTTTATGATTCGATTGATATTGTAACTATCAACAGTTATTTTATTTGTGTATACTATTTTTTTGTTAAGTATCGTGAGTATAACTTAAGGATTTCTTTCTAAGACATGAATTTAAGAGACTCTTTGTACAAATGGAAGAAACACACGATTGGTTTATCACTTCAATTCTTGATTTCACTTTTATTTTTGGTTATTATTTTTGTATACAATGTTGACAATTTTCCTTCCACACGTTTGTGAATAAACAAACATAGAAGATTTAACGAATAAAAGATTATGTTGCTGAAATCCAAACAAAAATGCTACACACCGAATAAATTAATAATTAGACCTAATCTAAAAGCATTTTTGAAATCAACTAATTCTACATTGTACGTTTTTGTTCAAGTCACATTGCATTTCCGGCCTGAGCGCGAGGCTAGCTACAAAACAACCGGTCAAATTAATCATCATGTTATAGCGCCATCCGCGACACCTTTAATCGTAACCGTGGTAACAATCAATTTTGTTCGGTTTTCGACGGTTTCGCGAAGTCGCTCTCGCATGCCTGATCAAAATTGACGGTTATTTTGAAGGAGGAGGGTAAAAGATGAACATCTTTTACCGATTGCACAATCTAATGGTAGACCATAAAAGAGGAAAGAATTAAGAAGATAGAAGCAGGAAGAGACTGAGAAAGAAGAAGAAAGTGATAGAAAAAAGGAGGAGCCTCGAAAGGAAGTTCACAGAATGATAGAGAAATTATGAAGAACAAGCAAAAATAAACAAATCTCTAATGATTTGAAACAATAATATGTGAGTTGTCTATTGCCGTAGAAGTGAAATTATTTTATTGGGCAGGGTAATAACTAAGAGGGGGCACTATTCTCATGCTAATAATTATGAAGTGAATGTAAAGCTTTTTTCAAATACTTTGAATTGTCTAAATATATATAAAGACAAATAGTTTAAATACATGTGAAAGGAATGCGTTACGGACATACAAAATTTGATTATGTTGTTCTAATGCAATGCATCTTTGTTCTTTACCGTATTTGGCGAAATAACTGCTGAAATAAAAGCAGCCAATCGCATCAACGTAGAGGGCAGACGAACTAAAAAGTTATTCAGTACATTTTGACAACGAATAGGCAAATGAAAACAAAATTTCACGGAATACATTGGCATGAAAAAACTTCATCCACCGTATTTATTGACCAAAGATTGTGATGATTATCTCAGTGCAGCAATAATGGTATACCTATGCAAGTAACTTTCCGGTTATTATCATTATGATAAACACAACATTATAATCGCAAATGATTAACTGCATGTATGCCATTGTTAATAGTTGAATTTACCTTAACAACTTTCGTTGTAATTTCATGAGCAGAATATTGTCTGTGTATTATAAGGGTGGGATCTGACGTCTTCTACTATTGTCTTCAATAAAATGTACATGAACTCTTTTATGACAGCTATACATCAGTACTTTATTTCACATTTACAAAATAGTCATTCAGATATACTCGTAAGAATCATACAATAAATAAGAAAGAAAAAAACACACACTCACAGTAAACATTTTGGTGACACTAAACGCGTTATACCATAAGAGCAACATAAATATAACGAAATCAATAAACGGTAACGTCACATGATTCGTGTCACATGACACCAGATCGGTCAAGTTCTAGTACACAGCTAACACTTTATAAAGACATTTCCAGCAATAAATAAGCATTTTATTTTCGTCCATTGAAGAACACAAGTCATCAGGAAATAAACAAAACAAAATGAAAAATCAAATAATTCCCGTTTCAGTGAATAAATATAAATTTAACATCACAGATGTTAAGAATAAAAAATAAAAAATAAATAAATAAACGCATCAATAAACGTATGAATGAGCGGTGTATAAATAAGTTTGTCGATACAAAATAAATATAATAAAATGTAATAATGATTATGGAACGAAACATACTTTTTCTAACTAAGCAGAAATAAAGCTATGCATAGGTCAAAAGAAACGAACAAACCGCTTAGACTGTTCATTATTGAACTTTTTATACGACTGAACCAAAAAAAAAGGATTAGTCGAACAGAATATCATTAAAATGTATTCCTTTTGAATATTTGTACACAGTAATATCAAGATGAAAGTGCTGTCAAGAATTACTAGCGTAACACAATCTACTGCAGAAAATGTAAGATAATTATAATGATTAAAGTCATGTTACTATAACTTGTTCTCGTCTCCCGCCAAGACTAAATTATAGATAGAGCTATAAGCCATAATTATCATAAACCCGTTCTCGTCAATAATATGCTATTTCTGTATAAATACACAATTTACAAGATGCTGTTGCTAATTTCTCAAGAGAAAATAGCGGCACGGAGTCCACTTCCGAAGAAAGGTAAAGATCATTAATCTTTCCAGTCTCTTGCCCCCAAAAGGCGACGAAAGGGAGAACAAAGATAAGGTAGATAGAAGAAACTGGTAGAAAATTAGCAAGAAATTCATTTTTTACGTTCTGTCCATACATGGACATGAAAGAAGCAGAGATTGGAAAAGGGGGAGAAAGAAAGAGTCAGACAGCTTCAAACTATTGATTACAAGCAGTGAAACAATAGGAAAAGGCGACTGGAAGGGGGCAATACAATAATGGAGAAATAGCAAGAGAGAGAGAAAGAGAGAGAATCTTTTTTTGTTCACTAATCAATCGACACCAGCATCGAACTGGCCATCGAGAGAGACGGCGAAAGGGAAAGAAAGGTCAGATACAATACGCAGAATACTTCCAACCATTGGTTGAAAGCAGTGGAAAGAGGGAGGAGGACATCAATATTGACATCGATACGGACAATGACATCGACAGTGATACGGACATCGACATCCGCTTTGGATTTATATTTCCTCTGCCTTGACGAGATCCTCGTCCTTGGAGCCGTGCTTGATGAGACGAACGTAACCGCAGTAGTCGAGGTTTCCCTCGTCGTCGATGGGGGCGCCCTTGTATGCGGCCTCGACCTCATCTAGCGTCAAATGTTCACCCATGGTCATCAGGATCTCCTTCAGACTGTAGGCAGAACAAGATGAATAAATAGTATACTTGTTATGTTATTTATGTGTTTGTTGCTCACGTTGCTTGAATGTTGTACATGCACAAATTGACAGTAAGATCGTATAATTTGACCTGCAAAGCAATGGAAATTGAAATGCTTAAAAATAAAATCAATGATTGGTTGGTTATTGGGTTTTTACATGCAGGCGCGTTCAATCAATTATGATTATTTACGTCACCATCCGATAGACGTGGCCAAGGATAGAACCAGGTCGATTAGTGCGAAGTGCAGAGCTCTGACCACCAGTGGCCCGTTTCATAAAACACTTGCAATTGTTGTAAGTGTCCAATGATTGTAACTAGTAGGTCAACAACCGATCAGCATCGAGTATGCAGCTCAGTTGACATAGTAGTTACAATAATTGGCCACTTACAACAATTGCAAACGTTTAACAAAGCAGGACCCTGAAAGACTTGCAATCGATTGTAAAGTTAAAATTTGCGCATTTGAACCAATCAAATGTGCGCATTTAGTCACATGATCGGACAATTAATTGCAACTTTATACAATCGATCGCTTCTCTTTCTGCAACGGGCCCAGAACGCCTATTGGCATCTATTGAAATAAATTATATGAATGTTGTGGTCAGTGGCGTAGCATGGTTAGACTGATTTTTCTTGGGGGAGGGGGGGGGGGGGGGGGGAGGCACGCAAATACCCCTATGTTATTTCCTTGTTCTTTAACAGGAGTTTCCCATTACGCTTTGTATTTTTTTTTTTACAAATGGTCCAAACGCTTTCACGATTCAATTTTGAATATCTCCATTTGAACAATTCAAAACCCATTTCATTCGTCTGTTACCATAAGCCAAAGTAACATGGTACACGAATAGTATGAAAGCTCCAAGTGATATTGGAGACATATTTAAAGTATGCTATCATAGCTTTGTGATAGCAAGAAAACAGATGCGCAGCATTTATTTTTAGAGTCATATGTTGGATTCAGATGTTTAAAGAAATAGTTGAGTTTTGGTATAGAGGGCGCCTGAAGAAATAACTTTTATGTGAGGTTCATGAAAAGCTTAGTGTCCAATTTGACAAGAGCATACAATTTTAATGAAAAAAATCAACTTTGTTTGGATCAAAATCGGTCCAGAAACAGCTAAAATATCAATAAATATATTGATCGAATAAATGTGGGATCCCACATTATTTCGATGATTTAAGGGGGAAAATTGTAAATGCTTACCATTTTAAAAAAATTTACAAGAGGTTTTTAAATAGTTGTTGATGATCTCTCTATTTAATCATTATTTTAACAAAACATCACATGCACATTTAAAAATGGTTGAAACCAATGTGTTTTATTGAATGATAACAGGCTTTTTATTTAGTCGTTTGTAATTGTGTATAACCTTTCGAGCATGGTGGAGTTAGAACTATTAGTTTGTAATGTTATGGTGCAGGTTTTGGGTTACTAAAATTCAATTTGACCAAAACTATACTACACCCTTTAATTACGTAGACATCGATGGCAAGGGGTGAGCCGGAGTGCGCCCCCTCCCCATCCACTTTGAAGATTAAAAATAATGCACATCGAATTATTAGTTTTAAACCTATTCATTTTTCTTTACAGTCCTCTGTACAATTCGATGTCGTGATAGTTGACAAAAAAGAAAGACAAATATAGTTGTTTTACTTACTAATCTTCGTGTATCTTCCCAGTATTTTCTTCGTCGAATAATTTGAATGCGTTTGTTATTGTTTCTTCAGGATCCGTACCTGTCAGGAGAGAATAATTAGGAGAATAATTATGATGATGATGATGATGATGAATATTTGCATTATTATTATCATTGATATAATTATCATTATTATTATTGCTGTTATTATCATTATAATTAAAATTATCAAAATATTATCATTCTTATCATCATCACCATAAGTTCATCATCATCACCATCTTTATCATCATCATCATCACCATCTTATCATCATCATCATCACCATCATCATCGTCGTCATCGTCGTCATCATCATTGTCATCACCATCATCATCGTTGTTGTCATCGTCGTCATCCCTCATCATTTTCATCACCATCACCATCACCATCATCGTCATCGTCATCATCACCATCATCATCGTTGTCATCACCATCATCATCCTTGTGTGTCATCATCATCACCATCATCATCGTCGTCGTCGTCATCATTATTGTCATCACCATAAATCATCGTTGTTGTCATCGTCGTCATCATCATCATCATCATCATCATCATCATCATCATCATCATCATCATCATCATCATCATCACCATCATTATATTAATGTCCTTACCATTTAACCTTTCACCGAATAACGTGAGGAACATGGTGAAGTTGATTGGACCAGGGCATCACTCATCATCTCAACGAGCTCATCTTCTTGGGGTTCTTACCTGCAAACAAAGTAAAACACACGAACGATCAAAGGTGCTGAGGTGATTGACTATGATGATGTTCATGTTATAGGATTTCATCATTAATAGTCTCGTATAATTGAACAAGCATTTTTCTTTGTGTTTTTTTTTTATAGAAACAATCATTTCATTGTCATACGTAAAAAATTGACATTTTATAAGTTTACATTAAGTATCTTTTACATATTTTTAAACGTAATTTACACCGCTATCTTTCAAATGAAACGCATAATACAAAACACAAAATACCATATCCTTTAACAATGTATATCCAATGGCGTAGAGTAAATGAATAACAAACAAATGTATCACGGCTTAGATATGTTAGAGAAAACTGATTTTAAGAGCAAAACTTTATTTCTCCTCAAAGCAATATAATATGTTACGTATTTGTCTTTCTCGAAATGATTACAAAGCATAATTGTACTGCTTTCTCTTAGCGAACGCACTCGAGAATGTGGCAAAATTCTTTATCCAAAATCAGCACAGAGTTGGCAAGTTCTTTAATTATCTCATTATGAATGGGTGTTCCTTGATATGCAGTACAGATGCTTAATTAATTTGATTAAAATCATCAAAAGATAAATTAGTTTATTACTCCAATAAAATCAAATTAATCTCGAATTTCAACTATCTTAACCCATGGAAGCCAACATGTCGTGTAAATCTTCCTTGTCGATGAAACCATCACGGTTCTGGTCGATCAGCGTGAAAGCCTGAAAGAAAAAGGAACAAATTAGTTGTAGAATCTTGAAATAATTCATTTCACTTTGGCCGGAAAATTTGCTGTTAAAATATATAGATCAGGTTGAAATTGAGTAACCTACTAAAGGAAATTGTTTTTCGATCAGAACGTTCATGTTAAAATGCGAAAAACTAAAACAATAAAATACTAATCGGCAAAATATCACATTTTTAGTGTGTTTGTTTATATAATTGTTTTCGAAAGTTTTTTGTTCTTCTAATTCAATATGGTTGCCAAATTAATTTGGATTCCAGATTATCAGAGAAGAATCCTTGTAAGAAAGTTAATCGGTTGATTTACTCTAAAAAGAAAGGGCAAAGGGATAGCTACTTGATAATCATGAATCGGTGAAATAGCTCGTATTATGTTGAAATCTTTGCTCATTCAAAATCTTTGTTTGGGGTAACTTGTAATGTACTAGAATACTAAATTTATTAAGGTTAGAAATCTTTGCTTATTTTTTGAAAAAAATAAAATCGGAGCAAATGCAGTCGGAGCAAATGTCACGTAACCGTAAATCGTACATACGATTCATATTATAATATACATACAGTCAAACCTGTCTATAATGACCACCCAAGGGAACCAAGAAGAGTGGCCATTATAGACAGGTTCCATAATATTGTTTTTCTCTGCTGGGGATTACGTTTGATGGCCACTATAAACATGTTGACTGCTATTATTAAGGCAGATTTGTTGCTATACAAGACAGGAGACCACTAAGAAGGTTGGCTTCTATTGACAGGTGGCCACTATAGACAGGTTGGCTGCTATAGACAGGTGTCTCACTTGCACTAAGACAGGTCGGCAGCTATAGCCAGGTGACACTAAGAAAGTTTTAGCTGCTATAGACAGGTGGCCACTAAGACGGGTTGACTGCTATAGCCAGGTGGCCATAATATAAGGCAGATTGGTTGCCATATACAGGTGCCCGCTAAGACAGGTTGTCTTCTATAATTATACAGGTGGTCACTACAGGCAGATTGATTGCTAATAGACGGGTGGTCATTTAGACAGGTTGACTGCATAATAGAAGGTAAGGGGTTACAGAAGGTAAGGGGTTACATCATCGATATACACACATTTTTATATCGATGGGTTACATGCATACCTCTTTGAACTCCTGGATCTGTGACTGATCGAACATGGCGAAGACGTTGGAAGTCGCACGCTGTGCGCGCTTCTTCGTCTTGGATCCTCCCTTCTTCTTGCTGGCCTGTAATGAAAAAGAAAAATCATATAAACTTATAAAGTATGAATTTTTTTTTTTTTAAATCAAAGTGAATAATAATAATAACAATAATGATAATAATATATTGCATTTACATAGCGCTTTATATATACATGGATTCTTAGCCATGTTAGCGTTGTAGCATTAATATTATTACCCTTGGTCATCAAGTTATGGTTCCAACCTGCGCAATTATTTTGTACACCGCAGTGACGGATCTACGGGGGGGGGGGGGGGGTTAGGGTGGGGGGGGGGGTTAGGGGGTTTAACCCCCCCCCCCCTTGGGCTGCCAAGTAAAAATGTGATGTGCATAGAAAAACGCCATCATGTGTCCAGACCCACACAGTATCCGCATCGTCATTGGGTCACCCCCCCCCCCCCCCCCCCCCACCCTTAGCAAAAAGCTAGATCCGCCCCTGCACCGTCTGAACTCCCTGTGGAGCATATTCAAATCAATGTGCAATTTAAATTTAGAAAAATATCAAAGACGCCTTTTCCATAAAATGGGGGGGGGGGGGGGGGGGGGGGGGTAACATCTGCATGAAATGAAATGGTGTTTGTGAACAACTACCCTTGTACCCCTTAGTGCACATATTTGATTAACATGGTGATTGACAAGTGGGTTGGGTTTACCTATGGGGGTGTGCCCGTCGCATTTCTGATGCCCCTCTTTCCATTTCGACTATTTCATTGAACCAGCCGTAACCACAGTCCTTTGTTAATATGTGTCAGTTTTGGGGTTGGGTTTGCAAATTATGTCTTACGGGATTCGATCACAAACAAGCACACACACGCACACATAAACACACACACACACACACACACACACACACACACACACACACACACAAACACACTCACAAACACACACACTTACAAACACACACATACGTACACACGCATACAAACACACACATTCTCATACATATACAAACACACTATTACACACCTATACCATTTGGTCACTGGGTCAATATTTGGACGAAGACTTTTTTGTTTGTACGATAACAAAAGAAACACGCAAAATCCACGCACGACTGATGGGCATGTCAAAGATTATTGTGTTTTGGGAACATAGTTGTGATTTTCTTTAGGGATAACCAAACACGGCACGCAATCGTAAACAGATTACAGGGCATCTCCGTGTGACCTATTAGCATTGACTATACAATTAGCCACAATCATTACCTTCATAATTATTAGGCCTTCTATACATTAAAGAAGACTAACATAATTGCAAGAATATGCCTTTATTATATGACTTCTAACGATATACATAATTTTGCGTAAAACTACACTCAAATTAATTAATAATGATAACAATAATGTTTCGATTAATATAGCGCCTGATAAATGATAATCATCCCTAACTCTAGGGGTCAATTTAGCTAAATCGTTGGCTAATACTGACCCATCTTATAAAAACACACTTGTATTGTATGTACAGTTCGGACAGGAAAGGGCAATCTTTTGCTGAGAGTAGAGTTCTTTAGCCCAAATATAATTAGTCCTGTTTTTCAAAATAATGATAAACAACAGCAACCAAAATGTTTTACCGCCTTAAATCCTGTCCGATACAATATAGAGATGGTTTTGCGCTTTAAGGTAATACATTTCCCGAGAATTATGTTATTTAGCTCTATTACACAATTATACGTTATATGATTTTGTCCAAATATATTTTCCCCCAAATGTGGTTTTAGTTTAATTTATGTTAAATTCTGCCCGATGTTTGCTGCCATTAAACAAATTACCGTTTGACATTGTACTTGGAATCGCGTGCATCGCATTACGTATCAGCGTGACACCAACCGATCTGTCAGAAATTGTTCCAAAAATTATAATTGATGCAATTTATTTTTCGATAATATTTAACCTTATCAGCGTTTTGGTAAAATAAATATATTCGTCCAACAATTGAGAACGCTTTGGGCTTATCTTTTTGTACGACATAATATTTTGAACGAATTATTATTACATACGAGTCAGTTATGGTTTACACTTTAGGGGTAATTTATCTTGCAAGGAATACTTATGGAATATTTGTAAGGAAAATGAAATATAATATCCAATATTTTATTTTAATTATGATTCAATTTGAAATTTATATAACCCCAATTGATAGATAATCAAGTATTTGAATTTATATATTTGATTCAGATAAATAAAGAAATAACATTATACCAGGATAAGTCAAGATTATAAAAAAAATAATCATACAAAATGAAGTTTGCAATCAATGAATAAAGTTATTAAGTAATACAATTATCCGTATTAAATTATTTGTATTACCACTGTATTATAAAAAATAAAAAAAAGTGATGTAGTATCATAGAGATAGATATCTAACTCTTTGTGTAGTATAGAGGTGCGGTGGTGGTAGTAGCAGTATTATGCCTACCAGTATTATAGTAGCAGTATACTGTAGTAGCATTCACATTTTAGAAGTAGCCAAGAAGTTTTAAAATCATTATAATCATCATCAATATAGCTCAGTATATTAGAAAATTCTTACTATTGATATTTTAAAACTTATAAATCGTATTAAAATTGATAAACGAACGGGGCTGGTATAATAGAGAAGTGCGTAAGCGCGCGCATGGCTCGACGGGGCGCACGCACTGTTGGTGAAAGTTTGCGGTCACGCGCGCATACCGCGAATTCCATTCTGGACTGTGACTGAATATGGAAGTATGGAATGTCCTCTAATGATATGCACACGCACACTATACGTACGTAGGTATATTAAGTTTGCTGATATTACACTCTACAGCCAACGAATAGCCGAGATAAATATCCAATATCATTATGTTGTTTGTATGTGCATGCCTGAACTACATCGTGATAACCCAGACATTATAAACTATACGTTTGAACAGTTTAAAGATAACTTCATCCATTTTGAAGCTACAAAAAAAGTTCGAGCATCTAAGCAAAACGACTGAGTATCTATAATAAACAAATTTTAAAAATCTCATGGTTCTCCCCATGCTTTTACTTGGTGCCTTTGTTTAATGTTGGAATAATGTGTTTAAATTACATTGATTGAACGAGCAATTCAAAAACACCCTATGGGAAATACCATAAAATAGACAAAATAGTCCGATATGCAAATGAATGCATCAGGAATTCATATCATATTAACCAATTTAACAGGGATACACATCCTAAACTATTATTGGCGAGGGTTGGGCGACATGCCCCCAGCCCCCCCCCCCCCCCCCCCCCCATCCCTCCCCCACATTTAAAAATGGAGGATATAGTGTCGTTTGTTATCCTCCCCCACAAACACACAAACAAACATACACACACATATACATTTTAATACGTATTATTACATTAGTATGAATGATTATATAGCTTGCACCAGATATATCAAGTAAAATTTCCATCATTATGCACCAGATGCCATAAGCAAATGCTCCCTATACCATGGGAGGGGAGACATCCCATGCAGCCCGACCCCACCCCACCCCTCCTCGGTCGCTTCGCTAACTCGTAATGTCTTCCACTTCTGAATGTTTGAGAAGCTGGCGACGCCCATACCATACCATACCATACCATATGATGAGGGTAAAGTCTAAAGAGCTTCTAGCACAGAAGGGTGGAAGAACTTTGTGGGGAAAAGCAAGGCATAATCGTCATAGTATTAACAAGTTTTGATGGATTAAAAACGGGCCTCATTGTGAATATCGATAAACCATGTATGCAGCTGAATGGCCATCATGATGAATGCGAATCACAGACCTATAATAATGTGCACAGAAAGAGGGCGTTGTTAGGAATAAATGTGACCCCCCCCCCCCCCCCCATCCATTCTCCGGCCCCTCCCCCAATAAGGAGTCAACATTGTAATGACATCACAAGAGACCTATCCCATTATACTCTCAGTGACGTTAAATGTCAGACAGGGTTGATGGCATATCCACACGACTGATCATCTTTGACACCCCCCACATCCACCCCCCCCCCCCCCCCAAGGAAACATGGAAAAGTGGGGTAAAGGCAAGAAAAGGTACACTGAATTTATTTGCGTCAAATTGACAAACAGACAAACTGTACGATAAATTACAGGGAGCAAGAATAATGTGCAATTGTCCGCGAGAACTAATGTCTACATAATGCATACTAATATCTAAACAGAAAATCGACCTCGTTCTGGAGGGTTCTTTAATAGTATGACGTCGAGAGGGAACAATATAGTGTAAGATGATAATGAAACAAGACACAGTCTCAGTGGACCCTCTGGAATAAAGACTGATTTTTCGGTCTAACTAATATCATGCTTAGCCTGCATTGAACATACCAGTACCTCATAATATTCAATTAATAAGTTTAATAATCATTTATGAAACAACAGTTAAAACTGAAAACGCACACATACTCTCAACAACTTCATAATCATCATCTGATGCTGATATAGACATATCAAAATAAATATTCGACTTGATCGTCCAAACTTTAAAGTACTTGAGTGTGATGTTTTCTAGCAGATATGATTTATTCTCAACAAAATAATAACAGAACAATGCTTTTTACCACAATAACGATCAACAAATAACGAACAAAGTGACAAAGAAATCAGTAATAAACTTTTGAATTCAGCTTACCATTTTGTCTGAGTTATTTCCTTCCCGGAGAAAAGCAAAGAAATTGACGCCTAACTGAGCAGAGGTGCTGTGCAGGAGTGAAGGAGCACTAGTGCTGCGGATGTGCATAGGTTGAACTCTTATCGTCTCGACGCGTCCATTCTTTTCGGAGGGGTAGACAAATACAATTTAACATTGAGAATGAGTAATTTTAGCTCCTTTATACCACTCTACCGTAATTTATACAGATGGATTGAAATCCAAGTTACTTGCCTCAGGTATTAATAGTACAAAAATATATATTGTTATATAGTTTTAGGTGAAATGTTTGCATAATGTAGTATTTAAAATACTTTTGCTAGAATGGAAGAGTCCAAGGGTGCATTGTCATCTAGCGATCCTTATAAGGAAACTGGGACCATGTACATTACATCGGGCAGCGAGGCTCTGTAGCTCTTTTTAACCATCTGACTCTCGAAGTGGTACATGTATATGTTTAATGAAAAGAGAGATTGGATTGAGTATAGTGCTTACAAAATTTAGTGTTCAGATGGTTAAATTGCTCACACCAAAGGCGCCCTGAGCGGACAAAACATCTTCCCATATCTCGTTTGACAGGATGATAGTACGATGTTCATTAGATGTTTCGTCATTTATAATAACAACACCCAACCTACATTACAATTAGTACGACCATCTTGGCAGAAAATATGAAAGGAACAATAATTATGAGAATAGATTCCGATTCTAAGATTTATATTTTTAATTCATCATGCTCAAGTCATCAACTTCATTGAATTGTGAATATTTATGAGAACATTTTGTAACAAAACTATTTTAAAACAAAGATCGTAATGTGATTACAGGCATGACTAAGTTTTAATTACTGAGGAATGCGTTTAACGACAACATTGATATGGAAGGGAGATTGTATGCTTAATGTTTATTATTCCATAACGGCGGTAGACCATCTCCGCCTTGTAGGTAAGCTGTTACATGACCAGTAGCATTAGTGCACACCTCTCTTGCTCCATTAAAGGGATCAAGTAACATTGTCAAAATCCTCAAAATCCAATTGAAATTCTAGTATTCTTATCAACAAAAAAAGCATGGGACAGGTTTCGGTTTTTTCAAATTTTCCTTTCGTTAAAAAGATATTTACGATTGAAGTGTTCAGATTATATGTTAAATTATCCAAGGGATCGTCGAAACCGTGTACAAAATGAGTGCAATGAGTTAGTGAATGTCGCTTTGCATTTTTGCTCATTACTCGGCCATTTAAAGTCCATTTAACTTGAAAATTTCACACAACACCCAGTGGACATATTACATAACACCAATATACATTGTATCAACCACTCATCACTTTTTGCAAAATTGCTAGATCCCTTTAATGTTTATTATTCCATAACGGCGGTAGACCATCTCCGCCCTTTAAGCTGTTACATGACCAGTAGCATTAGTGCACACCCCTCTTGCTCCATTAAAGGGATCTAGTAACATTGTCAAAATCCACAAGACTTACTTGGAACTCTAGCGGTTCTCACATACCTCGTTGTATTCGTATTGCCAATAGAAGCATGGAACAGGTTTTTTTTTCTTCAAATTTCCATTCCGTTAAAAAGATATATACGATTGAAGTATTGATATGTTTAACTATCTACTGGATAGTCATTACTGTGTAAAAAGTCAGTGCATTGAATTATCGAATATCACTTCTCATTTTCGTTCATGTCTTGGTCATATAACATTAATTTACCATGGAATGTTCACACATCACTCAACTAATGGACAATAATATAATCAGATCACAGAAATACACATTTTATCAACCCTTGGTCAGTAATATTTGCACATGTCAACAAAGTTATTATAGATCCCTTTAACAAATACATTCCGTTTAATTAAATACATTTTGCAGGGAATCCTATACTAGGTTCTTTATATTACATGTATATCGAAAATATTCCTCATATTGTGTAATTCAGTTTTATTTTATTATTTGTGTAACTTAAATGGATCAATTAACTTCACACGGTAGTCACATTTGTGCCATATTTGAGTCTTCAAACTTGTATACCGATTTCATTGAAAGATTCTTCTGAACATGCTGAATCAAAGAACATTATACTGTCAGAATGTATCCCCGATCCTTCGCGGTAAGTATCCCAATTTGGATTTATAGACTATACGTTCGAAAAGCGTGTCGGAACGTTTTTTTTATTATTCAATCTTGCATACCTCCATAGTTAAGGGGACATTTTAAAAATTAAATCCCATTTCATTCTTCTATAATACCATGAGCCAAAAACAAGTTACATGAGAAATGTTGAAGCTCCAAGTGATTTTGGTTGAATTTGACAAAGTTGATGGATCACTGTCTTTAACTTTGCAAAACGTGGAATCATTGATCTAATGTTCGTAATGATTATGAAGTGAAATATGTACAGTTCACTACTTTATTGATTGATTTTTATTTTCCGTTATAAGAAATAAAAACACACAACAAATATAAATACAAGTTCAAATTTTAAACAACGGCTGGCCCATTTTCAGGTGTGCCAACATGACACACCTGGGCCCCGATGCAGAAAGAGATACAATCGATTGTAAGTTACAATTAATTGTAAGTCGGACCATGTGCTCTAAATCCGCAAATCTGATTGGTTGAAACGCGCAAATTTTCTGACTTAATCCAATTAATTGTAACTTACAATCGATTGTATCTCTTTCTGCAACGGGGCCCTGGTCTTCCATGGGATCCAGAATCACCATAGTAAATCATAATCAGCAAGTTGGGATTAGAAGAGGGGATATTTGCTAGAGGCATCTGACAAGCATGTACAAATGGGGCCCGGGGTGCAATTTTTGGTTCTTACAACTCGAGGAAATATAGGCCCGTTTCTTCATCTTATTCATCAAATTGAATAAAATATTATGAATTTCTTCTCAATTGCGTATCAATGTGACGAGAATTACACAGGCGTGCCCAAATAGGGTACGGGGACCCCCCACCCGGACATGAAATCCTGAGAACGCCACTGCACAATCCTTGATAACAGCGATACAAACTCCAAACAAGATAGATACAATCGATCAAACTTTGGTTTCTTCACTTTTTGTGTGTAAAATCTTATCAAGGTAGATAGAAGAAACGTGTCCTCCCCCCCCCCCCCCCCCCCCACCCCCGATTAGGCTACTTTGTGTAATTGACGTCACATGGACTATCTTTTCTCACTTGATGTTCATGAATTGTTTATTTTGTGCAACAATTTGAAAATATGTAGAAGTTATCATTTGAGAAGTAAGACATTCGTACAAAAATGATAAAAACGCGGATGTCTTTTTATGGACAACGGAAGGAAAAGCTTTCAGCTTTTAAAGGAATAGTTGAGTATTGGTCAAACTTAACTTTAGTAACCAAAACCTGCACCATTATGGTACAAAATAATACTTATAACTTCACCATGCTCGAAAAGTATACACAATTACAAACGACTAAGTAAAACCCCTGTTATTATTCAAAAAGGGCCGTTACAACTCAAGAGGGCGCTCTCTAAAAAAATTATTGGTTTTAGCTATTTTTCATACAAAATTGTGCATTTAATGTTTTGTTAAAATAATGATTCAATAGAGATATCATCAACAACTTTTTAAAAACCTATTCAGATTTGTTTCAAATTAGTCTTTAAGCATTTCTAAAAATTTGTCTAAAAAGTCAAAAATCAGAATTTTTGAATAAAAATATGTTTATGGATATTTCAGCCGTTTCTGAACCGATTTTCTTCAAATAAAGTTTATTCTGACTTTTAAATTGTATTTTCTTTCAAATTTGACAGTCAGTTTTTCATTATCTCACAAAAAAATATTTTGTGAAGTGCCCCCCTATACCAACACTCAACTATCCCTTTAATCGATCGATTAATTCAGAAATAACAATTTGTGTAAATAATTTGGTTGCTACCCGACAGAATCAGATGAAGGATGAAGAAGCTTCTTACAAGATGTAGCCCCTTGTCACTGTCAAACATGACAAATTCTTATCAAAAGTAATCATTAGTATAAGTAAATATATAACCACTATATAATTAATCGTAGTTGCTTCATGACGAAACTTTTTCGAAACGGAAGTTAAGAAGAAAGGTGTTCAGTTTATCTACACGGACAAGGCCGTATTATTTCTCAGCTCTACATAGAGCCGAGTTTTGGAAATGAACAACTTCATTTTGTATGTTTTGGTTTGAATTTGTCTTACGAATAAAACTCTCTTGTCAAACTCATCACAATCATGTGACGTCGGCAATTTACGAGGAGGCGAGGACTGGAGATAAAGGAGAGGGGTAAATGGGTTAAAAAGGAAATGGGGGTAATTAGAAACGAAAAGAAGGCGAAGAAATATTATTATCATTACTATTATTATTACTATTATTATTATTATTGTTATTCGTATTATTATTATTATTGTTGTTGTTGTTGTTGTTAAGGGCACTGAGAATCCCTTACCCCTACGCCCCCCACCCCCCCCCCCCACCCCCCCCCCCCACCCTCCCTTGCTTCCTGACGTTACGCCATTGCTTTTCCTCTGTGGAGGATCGTATAAATTGAGGATGGCACGTCTCTTCCCTACATTTTAATATTCCGCATCTCAACGGTTAGATAAATGCTATAAAAGGTCGTGTTCTATCCAAATCAGGAATGACGAGAACGTTCTTTCCGCCAAAGCACTAATTATTGATCACCGCGAGACCCGCATGTAAGCATCGATAATTCTGTCATTGGATAACAACGTATCAACAGTTGTGTTATATTGGCGATTAATTAACCTTTCATTAATTCTACAAATTTGAGAGAACCGGCCATTTATGTTTGATGACTGCACAATCATGACTAGTTCTGGAATGAAGCTTCAATACATTAAACAAAACTGATCTGGCGTGTTTTTAAAAGTATATTCATTCGTTCAAATATATTTATTCAAGTATATAGACTCGATGACATGATGGATCCAATCGTCTGGGTGTCGATCGCGTACCGCGTCGTCCTATTCTTCATTGGTATCCCGGGTAACCTGCTCGTCATCCTGGTCTACAGGAAGCGGAAAGTAGGAGGAAGCACTCGGATCTACATCATGGCGATGGCGGCATCCGATCTCACAGTCTGCCTGATCGGCCCCGCCAAGGTCTACGAGAAGTTCGTCCGTCACCACTACACCAGCGAGGCATTCTGCAAGATCTTCCTCTACCAGCACATGGTGATCATCTTCTTCTCCCTCCTCCTCATGATGATGATCGCCGCCGATCGCTACGTCAAGATCTGCCTGCCGAATAAGATCAAGACGAACACGAAGCGAGCGATGATTATCACGGCGTCTTGCCTTGTGCTCTGCGTGGGTCTCAACGCGAGGTTCCTCACGGTGAACCTGCACCGGCACGATAACGGTGAAGTCACCTGCGGATCAGTGACAGCGAAATCGGATGGTCTGCGGTCGGCTTTCACCACCCTGGTGTACATGCTAGCCTTTGGCGTGGCATTCATGAGCTACGGGCTGATCTACAGGAAGGTGCGACAACAGGTGCAAGCCAGGAAGGGCTTGTTCCATTCGTCTGGTGGAAGAAAGCTCGCCGATGATCAGGCTTCGTCATCCAATGGCGCCCTAGGTCCAGGACCGGGACGTATGGCGTCCAGGAACGTAAGGCTTGACATCCCGACGTCCAGCAGCTACAGCGGCGGACTGTCCAAAACAATGACAACCGTCTCTCGAGACGTCGCCCTGCGTGACAACCTCGATGCATCGACCTCACCGGATTACCAACCCGATCAGACACCTCGCGAGGAGGGGCTTTCTAAGAAAAATGATCAAGTCGAGCTGCTGGACGTATCACATGACGGCGGGTCGATGTCGGGGAGTCAGCCGAATCCGAGGGTTGCATGGGCGCCCTGCAGTGACAAGAGTAACCATGGTGACGACACTGACAACAAAGCACCAGTCGCTACGATCGTATCGTCACAGGCGATGACCAATAAACCGAGCCATAAGTCCGACCGCGAGAAAAGCAAGTCGAGCGGAGCCGCGCTGGATAAGACCACGAAGATGATGCTGATGGTCACCGTTGTCTACGTCATGACCTGGATCCCCGAGTCCATCTGTCGATACGTCGCCCCCGAGGATGATTACGACCAGCTCTCGGAGACAAACGCATTCCTCTACGTCTTCGTCAGCATCATCCGGGAATCGGTCGCCATCAACTACGTGATCAACCCCGTGGTCTACGGTCTGATCAACAAGAGGTTCCGAGAGGACGCCTTCAAGCTGCTGAAGCGTAATTAAACAACTAATTCATGTTACATTCTATTACATTCTGTTACAAACCTCCAGTCGCCAAGTTTTAGATGTTAATTTCGGAGGTTAAATTTCAGCTATACCATTCTGTATACATGCACTATAGGAAGAATAATATCTACAATTTGGGCATAATGAACCAAGAAAAGAGAAACATATTGATCTTTGAAGAAATCAATGTAATTTCTGTGGGGGATCCTAATGGCCAACAAATTTGTGTACTACAACCCATTATGTTTTGTACACATGCGTTCCACATTTCTTCAAATTTCTTCATAGTCACGCTTTTCTATTCATTGTGTAGAAATGTATTCTACAAAACATTTTGTTGAACTCGAACGATGGGGAAAATATTTCGAGAAATTTGAAAAAGAAGAAGATACAGCTGTATATATTATTGTTATTTCCGTTATAAAATGTTATTAATAATATGATGACGTCATAATGAAGGAAAATTGAGGCATTCCCATTGGTTGATTACCGATGCTTAATCCAGTATAATCAATGGTAAAGTTATAATACATATGTATTATAACTTTTCAGTATGTACAAACTGACCATAGAGAGCCAAACGAGCTGCGCAGGGGAATGCCTTGGAGTGCGTAATGTGCTCTTGTGCGCTTGTTCTTGAATGGGGAAAATGCGCAGAGCGCATTATTTCTAATTATTTCTAATTATTTCTAATACGCGCTGGCACTTAACACAGTACGCAGGGCCGACAATGGCTGGAGAGAACACTCACAATTTGAGCAAGGTCAATTTGGGTTTATCAACATGATAACCATATCAGTTCCTCAAAATAATCATATTATATAACAAATAGTACATGCTTCTTGTCGTTAAATATTCCACAATAGACACCTCTACATTTTTAATTTCTCTCGTGCGAATATATTGCACTCGGCCTGCGGCCTCGATGCAATATAATCGCTCTCGAGAAATTAAAAATGTATCGTTGTCTATTCTGGTATATTCAACTCCAAGCCATGCACTATTTGTATAATAATATACTGTTAGAGATGACGATTAAATGAATACAAGAAAAGGTCCAATAATATGTCGGGACAGTGACTTTAAAGGGATATATAACATTGTCAAATGCCTCGTTGTATTCGTATTACCAATAGAAGCATGCATGGAACAGATTTCTGTTTTTCGGATTTCTCTTTCGTTAAAAAGATATTTATGATTGAAGTGTCCTGTGAGAGTGTGGAGTCTAATATTGTTTCATTAGAATATAAATGTTATAATCTGGAAGATGCCGGCTTTATAATTATACCTCTATGCATAATTGTCCCAGAAAATAAAAATATCTGAGCGATTATACAAAAAGAAAAATTATCCAGTATACTGGCACAGTTTAAGCATGTTGGCGTTTCAATCTTATCATAACCTATACCTTTCTAGGATATTTTAATGCAGTTTCATAAATATGCAAAGGTCAAAATGATTTATCTTCAGTTATGATCTCCAAAGAAGCGGTTTCTTTCGTGTACTTGTTTTAAAGGTGACACTGAATCCTCAAATTATAAATTAAGTATTATTGTGTTTATATACTGTATATTAAATGGAATCTTGAATTTGATAATATTCCTTATATAGTATTAATAATCTACACGATGCCGGCTTTTTAATTATACTTCCATGCATATTATTGTCCCATACAGAAAAGAAGATTTCTGAGCGGTAACAAAATATAATTATCTAGTTCTGGCACAGTTTGAGCTATATGATATTTTAATCTAATCATAACCTATACTTTTCTAGAATATTTTAATGCAGTATCATAAATATGTAAAAGTCAAAATGATTTATCTTCAGTTATGATCTCCAAAGAAGCGGTTTATTTCGTGTACTAGTTGTTAAAGGGGTAGTTTAGTTTTGGTAGAGAGGGCGCTGCACATCACAAGTTTTTGTGAGGTAATGAAAAACTGAGTGTCGAATTTGAGAGAACATGCAATTTTAATGGCAGAATAAACTTTATTTGGTCAAAATCGACCCAGAAACGGCTGAAATATTAATAAATATATCTGATCTTATAATTATTTGGGGCCCAAATAATTAGATGATTTCTTCAAAAAATAAAAAAAATGCTTGCACTTTTTCAAAAATTTTCAAAAGCGTTTTTTTAATAGTTGTTGATGATCTCTCTATTTAATCATTATTTCAATAAAACATCACATGCATAATTTTGTATGAAAAATGGTTGAAACCGATGCCTTTTTAGAAAGCGCCCTCTTGTGTTTTAATGGCTCTTTTTGAATGATAACGGGCTTTTTACTTAGTCGTTTGTAATTTTGTATACCTTTCGAGCATGGTGGAGTTATAAATATTAGTTTATATTGTTACTGTCCAGGTTTTGGTTACTAAAGTTCAGCCTTACCAAAACTGTACTACCCCTTTAAGGTGGCAATGAATCGTACAATTTATAATTAAGTATATTTTGTTCATTTACCATTTACTAAATAGAACAAATGCGTATATGTTGTTGTATAAAGAAGGTATACATTGTGGACGTAGCAAAATTTAGAAAGTTGTACAGTGTATACATAATATTCAATTTTATTTTATGTTCATTTTATGTCGAAAAGGGGAAAATAGAACGGTATATATACTCAGCAACTAATACATGCGGAGGCTATAAAACTTCTTGTATTTAAAATGGTAAAAAGATATGTATATGATAATACATATTTAAGTATATATTTTTAATTTAAGTTCTATTTTTTGTTCGATGAAGATAAATGTTTTGTCATGAGAACAATTATATATAAGAGTGAATGTAATTTATAACATGTTTGTGCTAATTTACTATTATTGATGCCAAGCTATAACATCAGTGGCGGGAGTCCCAATATGAGAGCAGGCATCAGAAATAGTAGGAGTGAGTATTGTATAGTTTTCATTGTCGTGTCGCTACATGTTTAATGTAATTAATCTAATGATACAGTGTCGAGTTTTGTATATTAATAATGATTATAACAATTTTGTTGATGCAAAAATACACATATGTGGCGGGAGTCCCTATGTGAGAACAGCATCGAAATGAGTAGGCGTGATTATTGTATAATTTTGATTTTCATGTCGCTACATGTATAATTTAGTTAATTTCAGAAAATATCGTCGAGTATGTATATCATGTTGATGCCAAACTACACATCAGTGGCGGGAGTCCCTATGTGATAGAAGCATCGAAAACAGTTGACCTGTTTAGTGTAATATAACGTCATTATATAGTTTGTAACCCTTTTTGTGATCGTTCGTACATTAATTTGTCGATGGTTAGTAATTAATGTTGGAGAATATTAATATTAATATTTGTGATTCATAGCCATCATGAATTCACACTAACTTTCGCAAAATGTATTTTACTCAAATGGATCTTGTATACACATCAAAGGCGGGAGTCCCTATGTGAGAAAAGCATTATAAGCAGTGCGTCTTTAATATGTTTGATGCATTGTCTTGATTACTTTTGTTGGATGTCTGTTATTCCCACATTTATTTACTTCAGTTTGTAAGTGAACTGAAAAGAGAAGACAATTATTGTATCATGTATTAAGTCTTTGTACTAACATGCACAAAATAAGCCCACGAAATGTTTGCACTAATTTGTTAGGAATTAGTATATTAAAGGGGTAGTACAGTTTTGGTAAGGCTGAACTTTAATAACCAAACCTGGATAGTAACATTATAAACTAATAGTTATAACTCCACCATGCTCGAAAGGTATACAAAATTACAAACGATTAAGTAAAAAGCCTGTTATCATTCAAACAGAGCCATTAATTTAAAACACAAGAGGGCGCTCTCTAAAAAAGCATTGGTTTCAACCATTTTTTATACAAAATTATGCATGTGATATTTTATTGAAATAATGATTAAATAGAGAGATCATCAACAATTATTTTAAAAATGCTTTTGACAATTTTTGAAAAAGTGTAAGCATTTTTTTAATTTTTTGAAAAAATCGTCTAATTATTTGGGCCAAATAAAGTTTATTCTGCCATTAAAATTGCATGTTCTCTCAAATGCGACACTTAGTTCTTCATTACCTCACAACAAAATTGTGATGTGCAGCGCCCTCTCTACCAAAACTAAACTACCCCTTTAATATGAAGAAGAAAAGCAAAAAAGAAGAGAAAAGTATATCGCGATATTGTATTAGTAGCGCTAAAATAGTGTTTATTCATGAATACATTTGTTTTGTTGTGTTTGCTTTATTATTATTATATTATAATTAAGTGTTGTAAGAGAATCATTTTGACCATAAGAGGCCCACTTCCACATAAGTGGCAGGAGTCCCGAAGTGAGAGGTGGGCTTTGTCATTGAAATAAGGATAATGTTTATATTTTTGTATATAAAAGTAATTGTTATATAAGGTATATAGGAGGAAAAGAAAAATATCGCGATACTTTTTAGCGGTGCCATAGAAATATTTTGTTGATGATTTATAAAATGTTATAACATTTTTAAATATGTGAATAATGAATTAATATATAGAAAAGCAATTGGCAACAATAGTCACATTTAACTGATTGCCACCAAACGACAACAACAAAGTGGCCCCGTTGCAGAAAGAGTTCCAATACATTGTAAGTCAGATCATGTGACTAAATGCACATATCTGATTGGTTCAGATGTGCATATTTTCTGACTTGCAACTTTACAATCGATTGTATCTCTTTCTGCAACGGGGCCCTTATCTCATTTAGAATAATACATACATTAGAAAGGGATTTATCTTTAATAGTGAGTAAACCATTAAACCATTATGCAGAAACAAAATTAGAATTCTTTAGAAGGATATCGCTGCTGTTTTGTTGTTTAACCAAGCTTGTAAATATGATATTAATATTACGATCATGATTCTAAAATCAAAATATTCTTTTATAACATTCATTGAACAACATTATTCGTTGTTGTTGTTTTTTTACAGAAAAGTTTTGTGAGTTAATTACTTTCATCTGTAAAGTTTGTATACATAGCATTTATCTTAAACATGTTAAAGTTTTCAAAACAATGATTGTGAAAAAGCGTGATATATTAATGTTCAGTACACAACTAAGCAAGTAGAAAAAACATGTCGGTCAAGTTATATCAATACTTGAACTTGAAACAACTAAACTCTCTAAACTTCTCAACTGTGTGTTCCAAACGTATTTTTTTATATTGTGATGTAATGATATTTGACGTAATATAAAGGTGTTTAACATTTTGCTAAATGTGATTTACAAGGAGCATCCAGGTATAATTCAGTTTATAATAAAAATCACCAAGTTCAGGCGGCGTTGTAAGAGCGCTGCTGTGGTCTCCACCGGAGATACCAGGTAGGCGTAGGAGGCGGTGGGCTGGGGGCTGCAGCCCCCCCCCCCCCCCCCCCGGGGTAGTTAAAAAAAGAAGCCATATTCGGGCAAAACACACCGCAGATTTGGACAAGACCATAACTATTATCATATTCGGGCAAATCCATGTCATACGATATTCGGGCCAACTCAAGTCAGATTCGAGCAAATTCATTTTAAGACAATATTACGTATTTTCCGGGCAAAACCGTGATATTTTTGGACTAAACTATTAAAAACATTTAATTTTTCGGGCATCAAAAAGGCGAAGACTGGATAATTAAAAAGACCTCAGCCCCCCCCCCCCCCCCCCCCGTTTGTAAGTTTTCAACCGTTCGCGCATGGTGGAATTATAACTAAGTAATAGTTTGTAATGATCTGGTGCAAAGTGTGGTTACTAACATTCAGTTTGACTAAAACTGTACTATCCCTTAAATCCATGATTCTTGTTTACTTTTCGTTGATGTTTTGAACGCCAGTGTGAACGCCGTTGTATGTGCATGGTTGATTACCTTCAAGGCACTTTGAGTCGACTTCTGTGTTTACGAGATGGGTAATCGACAGGAAAAAAACATGCTTCTTGATGACATGTATTTGTCAACATTTTTGTCTTATGACACGTAACGTAATCATTGGGAAATAGGGGGACCTCCCGAATTAAAGGGACTTAGTAACATTGTCCAAATCCTCAAAATCCCATTTGAATTCTAGCGGTTCCCTCATCTGCTCATACCTTGTTGTATTCGTATTATCAATAAAAGCATGGGACAAGTTTGGGTTTTCAAATTTCCCTTTTGTTAAAAAGATATTTACGATTGAAGTGTTCAGATGTTAAATTATCAACTGGATCTTAAGAATCGTATACAAGTTGAGGGCAATGAGTTAGTGAATATCACTTTGCATTTTCGCTCATTACTCGGCCATATTACGTCCATTTAACTTGAAATTTTCATACAACACCCAGTGGACATATTAGATAACTCATCACTTTTTGCACATGTGAACAAGTTTACTAGATCCCTTTAAGTATTTTAGCGAACAAACGATGAATGTTTTCGTATTTTGAAGTCCAAATCGGTTCCTCTTGGCTTGCTGGTGCAGTTCACTGCACTCATCATGAAAATGTCCTAAAAGGGTTACACATTTTATCGATCTACTAGTCAATGAGGGCGGAATCTTATTATCATCCCCTCTCCTCAATATAATCTTATTTCATATCTTCTCGTATTCTCCTCTCTCACTTCTCTTCTCCTCTTCTCTTATCGCATATATTCTGTTCTCATCTTCTCTTCTATCCTCTCTTATTTTCTCCTCTTATCTCCCCCTCTCCCCTCTCTTTTATTCTCTTATTATCTTATATCCTCCTTCTTCACTTCTCGCCTTCACTACTCTCTAATGTTATCCTATGCACGCCCTCCCTCTCTCTCTCTCTCTCATTCGCACACAAACACACACACAAACTTACAAGCACACCCATCACACACACGCACGCACGCACGCACGCACGCACGCACGCACGCGCACACACACACACACACACACACACACACACACACACACACACACACACATACCCGTAAATCGTGTCAATCGAGGACCTAAATCCTTGTACTATGCAAACGTGGACACACTAATATGTGTCACATTGATATTCTGCGTCCAACCGAGGACTATTGTGTATGTGTTTGACTTTCTGCGTCCAACCGTGGACGTACGGGGTGCACGTTAATTTTTCCGGATTTTCGATGCGCGCGCATATGAATGGCATATGAATTAGCAATCCTTTGCACTCGTTAAGTAAACGAGGACGGTCCACGGTTGGAAATGTGTCCGTGGTTGGATAGTAGTGGCATATATTATGTCCTCGGTTGGGGGTGCTTACAGACTCACGCACACACACACGCACACACACACACACACACACATCTCTTTCATATGCAATTATTTGACGCATTAATTAGACAAATTGTAAAACATGTATTTGTAAGAATTTTGCACTTTATGTATTTGCATCATATAGGCACATTTTATCAATAATTCTCATTCATAACCATTCATTACGTTGAATACAATTTAAGGGTTGTTGCATCAGCAACGTATATATATCACACCAATTAGCCAGGTGGTTTTATCATGTATAACAATTTTTTACAAATCTTGTAAACAAAAGTTAGTAATGACCAGAAACAAATATAGCATGCAGTATTAAATTATATATGTATGCAACGTCACAGTGATTGATATATTTTGACTAAAAAAATAAAATAAGAAGCAGCATGTTCAAAGAAAGTGCAGGTTTTTCCCACTGATTGAAAATCTGGATATTCTGGTATTATGTGAAAATTTCATGTTAAATGGATGTTATGTGGCCGAGTAATGAGCGAAAATGCAGTGATATTCGCTAAATCATTGCTCTGACTTTGTACACAGTTATGACTATCCAGTGGATAGTTAAAAATCTGAACTCTTTAATCGTAAATATCTTTTTGACAAAAGGGAAATTTGAACAACCAAAACCAGTTCTGTACTTCTATTGGTAATACGGATACAATATACGGTATGAGAGAACCACTAGATTTCTGACTAAGTTTTGTGGATTTGGACAATGTTACTAGATCCCTTTAACCCGTTCACTGTGCACTGTGCACAACCCACCCGGTTCCAGTAGTCAATGGGTTAACTTAGCTTGTATGCTCACCCAGATAACCCAAATTACTAAGAAAACGTTGTGTCGCTTACTTAGCCCTAGCATCTAAAATAAGACTTCGAATAGAACTAAGCTAGTAAGGTTTTATGAATATGAGCCGTGGTATATAAACGCTATCATCATACAAAGGATGTTGAGTTGTCATTAAGAAATATATATATAAAGTTATCACTATTATAATACAGGAAAATTACTGGTAATTAACCAACATATGAACAACTTTCTAATCATATCATAAACCATATAATCATAATACAAGGTTTGTAATAACCTTACCTTATAACCAAAATTAACACACTTACATTTTTGTACCTTATGTATTTTTCAAAGGGAACGTATGTATAAATGATTTTGATTTAAAAATCAGAATTTCATAACCAGTGTTGAAAAATATGATTCACAAAAAATTGAATAACACTCAATTTTTGATGATATAGGACCTTTATGAACATTGTAAATGCTACACTATTCCATGCATTTTCATGCTTTTAGTAGCATATTCCTTTGAAAATGTTATAACTATTCAGATTTTGTATCTATTACCCCATTTGCATTCAAATATTATGGCCCAAGGAGATAAGTTTTACAACAAAAAGTTCTGCCCTTATGAAAAATATAAACATAATCCAGATACAACCATACAGCAGTATGTTTGTAAACCATACAGCAGTATGTTTGTATTAACATTCCAATATTGCATTGATTAACAGAGTCTGTGCATTTTCATATCATCAGGTGAGAATGAGAAGGGCGTGATGTCGATTTTTCGCTTACTTGAGTTTCGCATCCCATCTTGTAGTTCGTAGCATTCCTTGCATGATGCAACATTTTCAGATGATAATTATGTCTGATTTTGGGAATATTCATCAAAAACAATACAGTAACAGAGTTTACATTTGTTTTTTACAAAACTTTCAGTCTTTAAATAATGATTATCTCTAAAGTAGAAAAAGTGACTTTGTGCCCTTCTCATTCTCAACCGATGATATATGAATGAGACAAGTAATGTTCAGATCATGAGAACTAACTCACATGAGGAGGGTAAGCTCAGTTGTGAGCCCGTCTGACTGAGGCCCTCGCGCACCGACGCAGCTCGAAACCCACCATATGGGGTACTGCGTCTTTTGCCATATATGAAATACGAGCTAACTCACATTGTGTGTTAATGTCCCTCCCCTTGTGCTTCCTATGCAGGAAAGGATTCACGGAAAACATTCCGTCCCTCGGGTAGGACGATAAATGGAAGTCCCATGTATGAGACAGTCACTCCTCATGCACGCAAAAGAACTAAGTCTACTTCTCAAGAGTAGGGTGTTAACCTGGTTGATGAGTAACCCTGCACATCATAATCAAATTACTGTAAGAATCTTCAGAATTGAAGGAGGCAGTACACTACGAAGAAGAAGAGGACATGAGCAGTAAGAAGAGGACATGAGCAGTAAGAAGAGTCAGTGGAGGAATGCTGCCCTCTACAGACCAACGCTATATATTTAGGGTATGCATGCTTATTGAATTGTATGCTAGCAAGGGGCTAGCAATAATCTACATTTATCAGTATAATACACCATAAAATAATATTTGAAAATAGTATATGTACATGTAAATACATGCGCTATCATAATTACAAAATAAAATATAAAATATATAACATATTTCAAATCAATACAATTATAATTATGGGTATGCTATATCCACACAAAAGTAACAGGAAGTCTTGTGAGTAGTAATTAGCATTACATGCATGCATAATAGTTTTAAATCATAAGAACATGTCTGATACAAATATATATATAGCACCTCTGTAATACCAACACAAAACTGGTGAATTATAATCAGAATGCATCTTTTTTTATACATATCTAATATTATTTCCACTTTATAAAAAATGCACAGCACAATGACTATAAATATACATTATAATATATCTTATATACACTATTCCCACATACACTGTACAGTTGAGAAAGTAATTTGTGGGAAGATTTTAAAAATCCTTATCCTGAAGATCCAAGTTGTAGCTATAAACCATAATGTATTAATTAACTAGATGGATCTTCGACTGCGCGCAGTCGAAAATGATGCCTCCGCCATTACGCAATTTATTTATATCAAGCCCAAATCAACATGTACACAGAATTAATTCTGTCAACTCAATTTTGATGGTACTCTGTCTTTTAGATCTTGATGCATCACAATTATGAGCTATAAGTGACCTTGACCTTTGCCCTCATGACCCCAAAATCTAATGACTACAATTGTTCCCTATTATACATTCAGGTATCAAGTTGGATTGAAATCTGATATTCAGTTCTTGAGATTTCCAATCTTAAGCTATTTTTGCATATATAATGAGCTCTGTGACCTTTGACCTTTGACCTCATGACCCCAAAATCTAATCAGATCATCTGCCCCCCCCCCCCCAAGATACATACATGTACCAAGTTTGGTCAGAATCTGTCAATCCCTTCTTGAGAGAACGCGATCACGAGCTATTTTTGCATATATAATGAACTCTGTGACCTTTGACCTTTGACCTCATGACCCCAAAATCTAATCAGATCATTGGCCCCCCAAGATACATACATGTACCAAGTTTGGTCAGAATCCATCAATCCGTTCTTGAGATAACGCGATCACGAGCTATTTTTGCATATATAATGAACTCTGTGACCTTTGACCTTTGACCTCATGACCCCAAAATCTAATCAGATCATTGGCCCCCCAAGATACATACATGTACCAAGTTTGGTCAGAATCCATCAATCCGTTCTTGAGATAACGCGATCACGAGCTATTTTTGCATATATAATGAGCTCTGTGACCTTTGACCTTTGACCTCATGACCCCCAAAATCTAATCAGATCATTGGCCCCCCAAGATACATACATGACCCAAGTTTGGTGAAAATCCGTCAATCGGTTCTTGAGATAACGCGATCACGAGAACGGGACGTACGTACGGACGGGCGTACGTACGTACGGACGTACGTACGGACGGACGGACAACCCGAAAACATAATGCCTCCGGCTACTTCGTTGCGGAGGCATAAAAATGGTTTAATTGCAAAATAATTATTAGTGTTAATGTATTTCATTTCAATGGCCAAAATTCTACTAGTTATTGTCCAAAATAATCCATCAAACCATCAAGATCCTTATTGGTTACTTAGACCTAGCAAGCATCTACACACTGTATGGTTATACTACTGAAGTTAAACATAAGTTTAGATGTAATTTATGGTTATTACAAACATACATTTGTGTTACTAATGCAAAAGAGCAAGAAATTTGGTTGCCACAGAATCTCTGATCTCCTGTCTTACAGTCATTAAGATCAAATAGTTTACTCCGGCCTGATAGATTGGTTTTAAGCTACATATACTTGGAATTCTTCATTGCAATCGTCCAAATAAACAACTCACAATTCTTCACACAGAATCATATTTGGCTACTATAAAAAATAATGGCCATAACATCTTTGGTAATCTAACAGTCTATTATCATAACTTTCTGTTCGTTACTGATAATTACACAATTCTCATGAAATCTCATGAAATCTCATGAAATCTCATGAAATGCAAAATGGTAATATTCATTTTGTCCTGAACATATGTGGGATCAATGCCATTTTATGTTGATTAATATGTTCTCGATGAAGACAAAAGTAAGGGTGAAAATTGCTAGAAAAATCTACTAGAAATATTACCTGTGTAATCAAATAAGAGTCAATGACGGGCCTAAGCTTTTGATCCTTGACAATCTTTGTCAGAGGCTAAATCGATACAAATTATAAGACCCTGATAAAGATTCTACTAGGATGGAAAGCTTAGGCCCCTAACTTACTAATCCTTATGTTTTCTTTTTAAATACACCTCCAATTAAATCTAAAGTTAATTGATACACCACATGCATGCTTTGTTTAAAAAGGAGTGAGAATAAAAAGGCCCAATTCCATAACATTGTGTCTAGTGCTGTTCCAACACCCGTCCATGATCTGAAATAAAGTCAAGTTTTCCATCCTCTAAAGGGAGAAGTCTGTGTTCTTAAATAGCAGGGGGGGTATTCTGAAAGCTCATTTAACTTTTCATTTAAATATGCACTTAAGTCCATGATTTAATTGCACGCTGATTGAGTGGAAAATCGGTATTCTGAAAGCTCAATCAGCGTTCAATTAACTTCTGCGCGACTATCTTAAGCTCCTCCCACCTCATTAATATTCCATCCAATCAAATAGGCTGTTACAAGATTTTTACGCGCACTAACGCGCATGTGACCTCCTTCTTGGCATGGCCCTCTGCTCTCATCTCTACCGTTGAAAATCACTCCATATATTTTATTTTCACTGTGATAATTCTGAAATAATTAATTTGTAACTATATCATCTAATGCCTGCATAGTCATTGTATCACACCAATTTGATTGAAAGAAATATTACTTTGTAAATATTGTGTAATTTGTAGCTATGTTATTTTATTCAACGAAACATTTCCTGTAAGTCAATATGTTCAATACCCCTGTCTAGGATGAAAAGGTATGAATAACAAATCATTTCATTTCAATGTTAATTGCAGCAATATGAAATCAATCGACATGTCGGTTACTAAAGGACATTTAATAATGAACATTTGCGTGTTTCTGTTATTGAAATTAAACTTAATTAATTTGGATAAGATACATCCTTCAATAATTGTGTTTTCCTCCAAAATGAAACCATGTATGGTATCGGGTCCTATTACCGGATACCATTTCTTTACGCCATGACAACGATCAACATGAAGAACAGAGATATGAATAAAACACAAATAAGCGGCAAACTTACACAAATTGAACTTTTACGGCACCCTTTCAAGAAAGCAGAATTTTTTGTAGCGCACAAACCGGGTTGTATTAACCGGACGCACCAAACGTGAATGTTTTGCATGGGAATGTCATTGACATGCGCGCTGCCACTGGTGTGCGGCAAAACGCGCGTATAACGCCTCAGGGCGCTTACTTTCTTCGGGAAATGGTGGAAAATGTTTGCTAAACATCCATTTATTATCCTCCGTTAATGCCGACTTTCAAATTCAACTTTCAAAATTCGAACGTTTTTCCTATTGGAATTTGCATGTATGGTAATACAACCCGTTCGGTATTGCAACCCCTTGCTATACCCTAGGCCATGATGATGAAATCATCATATTTTAACTGTTTAACTGTTTAACTGTTTCATAAAGGATACATTTAATATAAAAAGTGAATATTGTTTGCAATTTTTGATATTTATATCATTCAAATGCCTCCAATATTTGTCTGATTGTATTTGTGAATTAAAAGTCCGTCTAATAGATGCAACGTGTATAACAAAAAGGTTATGATGATTTAGTTATCCCTAGAAGCAAAACATGTATACAATACTTGACTAATATCATTTTAGCATCATTTTCTTTCTTTTATAAAATAAAATACTTATGTTGTTATTATTTCTGTAATCAGATAATATTTGACATAATCACAAAGTATATGTCTATACATTCTTGAATAATGTGAAGGAAATGTAATATAAACCGTTATGCAATAGAGGCATACACACCGATGCATTTTAATGGAAAGAAGATAATTCTTTCCATTAATCTTTTTTGTTATACACGTTGCATCTATTAGATGGACTTTTAATTCACAAAGAAGATAATGTTACCATTATTCACCATCATTATGCTTGTTCAAAAGTAGTGATGATCTATTACAAAGTGTAACTATATTATGCGGAAACGTAAATGGATTAATAGACTTTTTAATAATATTATGTGAATCAATGTTGTCAAATGCAATATTCTATCTCTGTGATAGCGATTACGATATGCGTCATTATGTGCGAGAAAACCCCAGCCATGCTGGGATGTGAGTTCGTGGTTCAAATTTACTCCCTCCCGGTGCTAGTTATATGACTTATGAGAGGTCTATAGCTCTTTTAACTTTTTCATTATCTTCAGACTTAAATGACCGCTAAATAAGCTTTCAGAATACCAATTTGCAATTAAATTGCGCGTAATAAGATGCGCGCAGATTACACAACTGCGCGTAATGATTTCCCGCCAAACGCTTGTTACCATGGTAGTTAAATGATTGAGAAGTTAATTTGGCTTTCAGAATACGAAAACGCTGATTGAACGCTGATTGAGTGCTAATTTGCTTTCAGAATACCGCCCCAGAGATCTAAATCTAAAGCATCTACAAATTTGAAAAGGGTTTCATGGGAACGTCCCCCACTCAAAGGTCTTTGTGGCTCGATGGTTGAGCACCGGTCTAGCAATCCGGAACTCTCGGGTTCGATTCCTGGCGAAGCCTATTTTTCTTTGCTCATTTTAATTGATTTAAATTTTCAAACTATGGAATACTACTGGCACATTGGTCACTGGTCAAAGAATTTAATTCTAGCTCTTACAAATGTTCAAGCGGCATTTTGAACGACGTTCTAGTTAATACCTCCCCTAACTGAAAAAGACTGAAAAACCCACACATCTTACAATTCACATTGTCATGATTAATTAATGTTCATATTACTATGATAAAAACATAGAATATTCATATTTCATGTACATATTCCAAATTATCTTAAACATCTCCAGCACATAAAATAGCCACATGAACATTCTAAAGTACAATTTTCCAGTACATGTACACCTTTAGTGATCATATAGGCCCAAATTAACAGTAACAGTGCGTTACATTTCCTTGAGATAAATTGTATATTTTGACACATTTTTTATCAGTCTGCACGCACTTAATTACTAATGACACACACCCCATTAAAAGATAGAATTTAAGTGGTAACTCATTTAAAAGAAAATAGATGTTTGATATAAAATCATATTTGCACAATCCCTAAGGTCAAAGGTCCTGAGATAACAACTGTGACCGTCTTAAAATATATACATTTATGTAATAGGACTCTATATAAAATCATAGCTCTATTCCCTAGATCTTTAATAACAGGAAATAAACTGTTTATTATCAAATACCGGGTTCTCACAGGGCAGTTAGAACATCCAGGGTGTTACATAACTTTTTTTGAGCTCTTGCCCTAAAGTTTAAAGAACACTTGCCCTAAGCAACATCAAGAAAGTAGACAAAACCTATGTTTACTTTGAACTACTTTATAGATTCTGCTTGCCCATTTCTTTTCCTTTTATTCCCCAAACAATGGCCTAATTTGTACTCGGTCCCATTCGCCCTCGGTAAGTTGCGTAACGTGGTCGGACTGATTGGGGGTGGGGGGGGGGGGGGGGGGGGGCAGGGGGGGCACACAATATGAATTTCTTCATGTACACATATTTCACCTTATGTTTTTAAGCACACCCAACCCCCCCCCCCCCCCCCCCCCCCCCCACAGTAGGTACGCCACTGCTCCCGGCCTTTGGGCAAGTGCTTCTGTAGCATCCTGATGTCAAACATGATCTTTTTAATGCTGCTAATCAACATCGTGGGTAGGACAAGGCAGAACAAATATGACAAACCAGTATTTGTGCATGGCAACACCAATTTTGCTACCGTGACCCAGGCAAATTAGGTGTGGCAGTAACTGTTTGTCTTTATTGCTCCACATCTTGTTCTACCTTTTAATACTTGCTCTTGAAAATTCTGTCAACACATATTACACAGTCAGAGATTCGTGCCTGCAGATTTGTGCATAATTGTCGCCGTGGAACAGGAGAGAACAACATTATATAATAGTGTATGACTTCCACAGGACACTGCAACAAATCTCCACTTCATAGACTATACATATATGTATGTATGTATGACAGCATTCCCCATGTTTGACTTCTATGACACTATACAAAAATTGCCATTGTGTGGTGTACATGAGATCACCCCTTTGCAGGTGGATGCTGGGAAAGGTAAGCACAACCGGGGCTTAACCTTCACATGTCATTCAACAAAGAGGCCTTCACCAGCACAAATCTTGCAGGCTTCACCTTCACACCTCCTTCAAACAGGAGGCCTGGACCTCAACCTCTCCTGACCTTCATCTGTCCTTCAGGAAGGTCGAGTTGACCTTCAGCTGTCTTTGAGCAAGGACGCCTTGTCCTCGTCCTCCTCGCCCACCTCGTCATCGGGTATCTGCAGCGGCAGCGCCATCATGATCTTCTGTCGCCGGGGCCAGTGCATGTCCGGGTATGGCAAGAAAATAACGGCGGAGCGCTCACGGGGTAAGATGATCTCAAGGTTCTCGTAGGGCGAAAAGTCGCGCAGCCGGAAGACCACACCCAGCGCAACGAAGACGAGGATCTCCGGCACCTCAAACGTGACCTCCTTGACCCAGGCAAACTCCGAGAGGAAGGTGGCCATGGTGGTGACGATGGCAAACACCATGGTGTAGACGGAGCAGATGAGGCGCAGGCGCAGGTAGATCTCGCGCTTCTTTAGGAGCTGCTCGCGGAAGCCCAGACCGTTGCGGAACGTGATCTCCTTCTGCACCGTCACCGCCTGCGTAATGAGGATCTGCCGGTTGATCAGCTCCACGTTGTACGAGCACCACTTGAGTGCGCGGTAGATCACAAATACGATGCTGCACACAGCAAACGCCTGAGGGGCAAGAATAATGGAAGAGAATTCAGAGTAAGCTTCCCCAGAGGAATAAGTCTGTAATTATCTATAAACTATGATTAAAAGAAGGCAAAGAAAATGGGATTCCAACGGGATTCGAACCCGAGACCTCCGGATTGCTAGACCGGTGCTCTTCCGACTGAGCTATAGAAAACCCTAGACGGTGCTCGTCCCTGAAACCCCTTAATTTTCATTGCCTGAATGGTCAGAAGCTATTATAAACCTGACATAAACCCGAATGATACAAATCAACTTGGGGATATATGCGAGGGATCACCGAAGTGATACAGCTTTTTGTAATAATTAATTCAAACATCTATAAATTAGTTGACATTGTCAAATAAACATAATAGTATAGTGCATAATAGTATTCTCTGATTGCTCTCTCATCAATAGCCCATAATAAAGTATGCTAAAACTTCACAATCACTGATACAATATCTGAGACAATGTGTAGCTCATCAACACTGATTTATCCAAGACATTGGGAATTTTTTGATTTACTAGTACATGTTATCTAGTGGACTGGTACGTGATGACATCACAATTAGGCCACACCCACTTATTCACCTATAATCTGGTCAACCATCTCTGTTGGGTTAACAACACCAAATCAGTCAAATCCATGTTAAACTCAACCCGAGATGGTAGCAGCGATCAAAGGGTGAACGTGGGTACAGGGCGTAATTGTGATGTCATCATGTAAGTTACAAGTCCTTCCCGTGCCAATTTGGCACATAAGGTGGCTCCTTTCTCTGATTCATTAGCCCTAGGCCATACGTGTACTATACGTAGTGAAAGCTACAGAAGAGGGCTACTCCTCTGGTAACTTGTGTGTTTAACTTTCCCATCTCCATTCTATAAATGACGAGCGCATGGCTAGAAGGCAGAATGTACCATTTAAACAAAATCTTTGGTATAACCCGGTCTGGGTTCGAACCCAGGACCTCCCGTGCATGAGGCGGACACTCTAACCGCTAAGCCACCATGCTCAGTGATGTCATCATGTACCAGTCCAATAATGAACATGCAATCAAAAATCATTATTAAGTCCGAGTCCACATAGTTGACATGAGATTTTAAATAAATCTTATTGTCATTGAAAATACTTACCATGAAATAGCTATGTACCCACACGACACAGATCACAGAGCCCAGGAATGCTAGAAACAGAACTGGATGTGGAAAAAAGAACAAGCAATAGTATTCAATTTCATAATTTTTCAAAGAATATATTTCTTAGTATCATCACTGATTACAAATTACCATTCTGTCATTGTGTTACAATACAGTAGCATTTACATATAAAACCCAATTGCACATCAAATTTTTCGTTAAAAGTGGAGATACATGTATGACATTTTCTTGCAACTTAATTTTTTCATTACATTATCGATTTTCCAATCAGAGTTTGCCTTACTACTAATAATGCTTTAGCCACAATACTTTTGTTCACTCATATTTGAAAATACAACATGAACCATTATTTTCATTATGTAAATTATGCTATGATTTAAAAGCATGCAACAAATTACTAAATAATAATAATAATCCAGCGACACAGCGGCATTGAAGTCCAAACAAATAAAATACATGATTTATGACCTCAAGATGGCTAGGAGTGCGTAGAGCAATGATCTAGCAATCCTGTGACATAAAAAACGTAAGGAAATAAATAGTGTGCCCACTAATAGTCCACATGCCCCCCCCCCCCCCCCCCATCCGTCTGACAAAGCTACGCCTATATATAGATAGAAAGATAGATAGATTACAGTGTCTCACCAAAGCCTAATTTTCTTTGCCCCTTTTTTTAATGCTAACCAAGAAATAAATAGAAGAGAAGAGAATGTCTCACCAGGTAGCAGAGCTTGCCTGATGTTCCTGATCTTGGGCCTGACCACACACCAGCCTTCAGACGCTAGCATCATCGCCATGAAGAGCATGGCCTGCTCTAAACTGCGTAACACGTAGGAACTGATCTCTAGCGCTGTACACTCCAGACCTGTTGGGAGAACGAATTTGATTCAATTAAAAATGTTGATGTAATTTGATGTAATCTTATTTCATTCAATTAGATTCACTTTGATTTAAACTGATCTCTAGCGCTGTACACTCCAGACCTGTTGGGAGAGGCAGTTTGATTCAATTAAATTCAATTTGATGTAATCATATTTCATTAAATTAGATTCACTTTTATTTGAACTGATCTCTAGTGCTGTACACTCAAGACCTGTCGGGAGAGGCAGTTTGATTCAATTATATTCAATTTGATTTAATCATATTTCATTAAATTAGATTCACTTTGATTTGAATGAAAAGAAATACCTGCTATACAAAAGAACTGATTTCTTACACAGACAAATTGTGCTTGTTTTTTCTAGGTCTATGGCCAAATATATCAGAATCTATCAACGTTTTATGCTGACTAGCTCCTAGTCATGTTACTTTGAGAATGTGTTGCATCTAATTATAGTCTTTCCTTTCAAATCATGCATAAATGTAATTTCATCTTTCCAAGTACTTACGGCCTTCCTATTTTAACATCTCAACTCTTCCTTGAAACATAATCAACTCAATATAATTAATTTTTACCGCACTGTGAGAATTCTTATTTGACTCCAACAAGAACTTGCCCTACAGGTTGCCTACTGTGAAGCAGTAATTGGCAAGAATTTCAATGCAGGATTCTGCTCTACCCAAGTAAGGATTAAAGGGAATGACAAGTTCCAGTCTAACTTAATTCGAGTGACTAACACATTATGTTATCTCTAAAACATAATAGTTATCATTCATCCATGCTTGCATCTAGAAAGGAACCTTAAAGGTATCTAGTAACTTTATTAATGGTTGATAAAATGTGTATTTCTGTGATCTGATATGTCCACAGAGTGATGTGTGAAAATTCCATGGTAAATGAATTTCATATAACCAAGTAATGAGCAAAAAAAAAAACACTAACTCACTGTACTGTCTTTGGGATCTAGTAACATTGTCCAAATCCACAAAACTTACTTCAAAATCTAATGGTTCTCTCATACCTTGTTGAATCCATATCACCAATAGGAGCATGAAACAGGTTTTTTTTCTTCGAATTTCCCTTCGCTATGAGATATTTCCCATTGAAGTGTTCTGATTTTTAACTATCCACTGGATAGTCATAACTGTGATCAAAGTCAGTGCAATGAGTTAGCAAATATCACTTTGCATTTTCACTCATTACTTGACCATATACATCCATTAAATGTAACTTTTACACACAATACTTATGAGACGTATCAGATCACAAAACTGCACATTATACCAAACGTTCTTCGCTTTCTGTACAAAGTTACAAGATCCCTTTAAAAATTGATACACAATGAAAAAGTCTCTTACATCGATCTGAGTGATCGATGCAGAGATAAGGAACAAACCTGTGGCGTTGATGTACTCCCATCTGATGACCTGAATGATGATGATGAAGAACTTCAACACAGGAGCTACAAAGAGGAGCTTGTGCAGGGGATTGGAGTACTGCAAAATACAATTAGAGACAGAAAAAAGCTGTTTAAAAGCAGTTTGTAAATTCACATGGAATTTAATGTTGCTCATTCATTTGTTTGTTCGTTCGTTCGTTCCTTTGTTTGTTCGTTCATTCATTCGTTTGTTTGTTCATTCATTCATTCTTTATTAAAGTAAGTCATTTGTTCATTTATGTATTTAGGATTTTATTCATTAATTTCTTGTTTGTATCTGTCGATCTGTCTAACTATCTACTAGTATCTATCTATCTAGATTCATCATTTCATCTACAGTATTCATTTATTTATTCACTGTGAAATGCAAATGATCATTTCATAACTATATAGACTTTCATGAGTATTTATTAAATTTCTTCTATGTATCTGTCTGTCCATCTGTCCAACTATTTATCTATCTAGATTCATCTTTTCATCTATTCATTTATTCATTCACTGTGAAACTCTAAATATAAAATACCTTAACTATAGACTACATGTGTTTATGGTTATCAAATCGATACAGTGTACTCTAGGAAAGGATGATTAAAACGTAATTTAACACTCACCCAGTGATAACGAATCCAGTTGATGATCCAGAGGAAGAGAAGAGAACTCCAAGCAACGATTAGCACCTTGTGGATGAGTAACAGAGGCTCCTCTCCCTGACTCAAATGACTCTCACCATTGTCGTTCATCAGCGTCAAGTTGGTCTGTGGAAAGGGAAAAAATGACAGGTTTAACATCTAGAGATCCAATAAGTGGTCAATAAAACTTTGATAACAAAGAGATTATTAGCACCCTGTGAATCAACGAATCCAGCAGTGAATCCATTCCCTGACTCAAATGACAGATCTCACCGTTGTCGTTCATCAGCGTCAAGTTGGTCTGTTGGAAAGAAAGAAATGACGGATTGAAGAGATAATATTCTGACTTCAGCAAATTGCTTCAATCTGGATCAACTAACAACTGATCCTAAGATACTAGATCCCTTTAAAAACACCAACATAAGCTTGTGAATGTGTAGCAGGGGCTACTCCCCCTGACTCAAATGACTCTCACCGTTGTCGTTCATCAGCGTCAAGTTGGTCTGTTGGAAAGAAAGAAAATAACGGATTGAAGAGATAATATTCTGACTTCAGCAAATTGCTAAATCTGGATCAACTACATTAACAACTGATTCGAAGATACTAGATCCCTTTAAAAACACCAAAATAAGCTTGTGAATGTGTAATCAGCGGCTCCTCTCCCTGACTCAAATTACTCTCACCATTGTCGTTCATCAGCGTCAAGTTGGACTGCGGAAAGACAGAAAACTGCAGGTTTAACATCTAGGGATTCTAGGGACATAAGGAAACTGCTTCAATCTGGATCATCCAAATAGTGATAACATTTTGATAACGAAGTGATTGTAAGCACCCTGTGAATTAAAAAATCTGGCAGTGAATATACTCCTCGACTCAAATGACTCTCACTGTTGTTGTTATCAGCATCAAGTTGATCTGTGGAAAGGCAGAAAATGACGGATCAAAGAATGATAAATATTTAGATTACTACAAACCATCTCAATTTCGCTCATCATATTGATGATCATATGACAATTAGCACCCTGTGAATAAGGAACATCAATTTCAAACGCAGTGCACATGAATACCTCCTCTCTAACTAGATTATCTTTGTTTAAGTTTGTATTAAATATTCATTTTGTTTGAGCTGCTGTGAACCAATTAATTGGCCCTAAAGAGCTTTTTATGGGGCTGTTGTTCACTAATGCACTTTATATCTTTAAAAATGTCTCAAATGTATCTCAACATGTTAATTCCTCAGAGTCAAGTTGGTCTGAAGACTGAAGAGAATGCGAAGGAAGAAAATAACAGAATAAATGCATGAAATGTGATATATGCAAGCCAAGAATAACAGAATTGGGTGAAGGAGAACTATAATATGTCACACAATTCCATTCAATTGGACATTAAAGAGTATAAGAGAGAACAAAATGTCTTTTGTTCAGGAAAAAATTGTCAGTCTTCTGAGACTAACAAAAGTTTGTTAACCTAAAAGAAAGAATGGAAAAACAATAATGCATTGAAAGGCAAGTTATGAGAGGAGCAGGAGGGAGAACATGTTCAGATAAAAGGAGAAAGAGAAACAGAGAGAAAGGGAGAAACAGAACAGTTAAGAAATTAAGACATCAAATGTCTTTCAAACTGTTGTCATGTCTTTTTCTCGAACACATACAAGTCGGAAATTATAACGACCCAGCTAGGAAAGTAATTGAAGGCAATTGAGGAAATTAACATTTATTTTATAAGAAATAGCTTCCATGAATCAATTGTATACGTTATTATTGATAATTGCAGGAAAGCCCTACAAATACAGAAGATTAATTATCATAATAACAGGCTTCAAGTGCTGTCAATATGTTACAATGGCACAAGAAATTCAGGATTTCTTTCTAGGTAGTACATTATTTAAAGAATTAATTTGCACATATACCTTCTACATTTAAAAAACCAAAAAAGACTATTTTAAAAACTAAGGCTGGTTACATAATTATATTAGCAAGTAAAAAAAAAATCACGCATGAAAGAACCATATAATTAAAAGAGATGCAAGTGAAATGAGATTGGTAGATTCAGTCGAAATTCCTAGATCCCTTTCGATTCTCTTCCGCTTTTCTTTCAGGTGGCCAAAATGACACATCGAATAGACACCCAAAATAGAGGTGTGTGTTCTTTGGTGGTAAATACACAAGTTTCTAGTAACCAAATGAAATTTCTGGTGGCACTTGGGCCACTGCTAAGGGCAAGCCCTACCTTTAAAATGTAATGTTCCTCCCGAACCATATGGATTATGGACACTACATGTTTGTGATTGAGAGTGCAGGAACCAAGTTTCATGATAAACTTCCTCTCCTGTTCCTTTCAGGCAATCACAATCTCTAACGTAAACTTCCTCTGCCCAGGATGTTAGGGTTGACAGAATGCCAACACCCAAAAAAGCAAGTCAGAATGGTGGCAAGATATTTACTGAAAATCAGTGGTTTAGCATGGTTGTGCTGATTGGGGGGGGGGGGGGGCACCAGAATGAATAGGGAGGCAACCCTTATGTATTCCTTTGTTTTTACAGAGATTTTCTCCTTATGTTTTTTTATTTTATTGTTTTTGTAAAATTATTGCCCCCCCCCCCCCCCCCCCCCCCACCCTACCCCACTGCTGAAAGTGAATACAGGTCATGATACAAATTACCTGGAAATGTTTTTATCATTCTCATGTTTCAAACAAAATTGTGTGAAGTTCGGGAAGGAAAACAATACATGCAGTATTGCACACAAACATCTGTACAGGTCATGTGTCAAACTCGTTTTAATGTTGTACATGTACATTGTAATGGGGCACAGTATAATCATGATCAGAACTGTCTATAATAAATTCTATAACTGTATACAGCCATTTACAGGTGTGCATTAAAAATATGGCAGGACACACAGGATGCCTCCAGACATGTAGCAACATTATAAAGTCTTCTCACGAACACCCACGATGTATGAATGCAGCAATCTTTCAACATCAGTAATTTCATTTATTATATTAATAAAGGGTCTATGGTACAATCCCATTCGGTTTTTCAATAGTAATATTAATATTGCCCGAGTGTGTACCTAGCTACATTGTGCTAAAGTCAAAGGTTATTCTAAATTACAACGGCCATTGAAAATTATACTCAATGATCAGACTTCCCTTCTATACTAGTCACAAAGGGAAAACATACTTTGTTATTCATAGTAAATCCCAAACCAAGCTTTCTTTAGATAAAAAATTCTACCTCTTATAGGGTACAGGGCAATTAAATATTTTATTATTAGCAGCTTTAATGGTGACGAATCGTTTTATTACTGTGACCTAGTTGTGAAGAGCTATCCCTTTATCATATTCTGAAATATTCTGAAATAAAAGGTCACATTTTAACAAATGACCAAGGAAATGTCGAATTTATAAAAAAAAACATGCATTACGACATATGTACATGAAATATATTCTACTGGTATTGTACATAATGCAAAAGGAAATTTATAAATGAAGGTCACCGAGACCTCTGTATGAATCGAGAAGAGACACAGACAGGAAAGATGGACTGCAGCAGCCTAAACTTGAAGTACACACACTCTGGGAAGAGCACATTTATAATTTCCATGAATATAACTCTTATTTTAATTATAAATACCGTAAAACTCCGTGTATAAGACGCACTTTTTTTCCGTCGGAAAATTTTCAAAGTGGGGGTGCGTCTTATACACAGGTACAGCCAAAAAAAAAAAAAAAAAAAACATTTTTTTTTTTTTTTTAATTTTTTTTTTTGGTCTAGGGCATGACAAGAGCTTGATATAAGGGGGAACATTTATCAAAATATATCTTTTTCCTACATAAATTATAGTGGTTAGCAAAACAAAATGCAAGTTTTTAAGCAGTAACACTGCTACTAATTGAATATTCAGATATTCATGAGTAGCAGCATTCATTTAATATTCAATTTTCTAAACAGTGGTTATACATTTTTCTCTACAAAAAAGTTATTAATGAATTAAGTATTTTGCATATTTAATGAGCATTGCTACCTCATGAATATATGAATATTCATGAAAAAAAAATATTCTTAAAAAAAAGAAAAAAAAAAAAGATTTTTTTTTTTTTTTTTTTTTTTTTAAATATAAAGTTGGGGGTGCGTTTTATACACGAGTGCGTCTTATACACGGAGTTTTACGGTAACTACTTTCTTGTAATACCTTTGTGTGGTACCTGACCTTACCTGACAAGATTCACCCCCCCCCCCCCCCTCCTTGTCCAGGCAGGCTACCGTTGTACTCCCCTGCCCAAGGCATTGCAGCAGCATGAATTTGTAGTGCACATTCTCGGGGAAGAATGCGTCTATAATTATCATGATTCATTAATATTACCGCTATTATATATGATAATGTTGCAACTAAATTAAATGACCAGTATGGTAACCTTACCGGACAAGATTCATCCCCCGTTGTCCAGGCAGGCTACTGTTGTACTCCCCCTGCCCAGGACATTGCAGCAGCATGTATTTGTAGAACACACTCTCAGGGATAAAAGCGTTAATAATTATCGTGAATATAATTATGTTATTATAATTATATGATAATGTTGCTATTAAATAAAATGACCAGTACGGTAACCGTACCTGACAAGACTCATCCCCCTGCTGTCCGGGAAGGCTACCGTTGTAGTCCCCCTGCCCAGGGCACTGCAGCAGCATGAACTTGTAGTACACATTCTCGGGGAAGAACGCAAAGAGCTGCCACGAGGCGCACTGCGCACCTGCACTGGTGCTGGTCCCTCGCGACGGTCCCGGATCGGTGCAATGGACTCGGTAGCTCCGGCAGAACCGCGGAGGCTGGGCGACGTTGGTCTGACTCTTCTGCAGCGACTGGCACATCGGGTTGAGACGACTCGTTCGGAGCTCAAGTACCTGAACATCAAACAAGAGAGGAAAATAGTATCAGCTTTTATCAACAAGGCTAAATATTAGCACTGGTCCACTTGCCCAGAACCTCTTGTACTCATTTCTTCCATAATTTTACTCACCTTACTGGGCAACCAGTTTATAGTTACTTGTTTACTTGTTAAGCAATTGGGGTTGATCATTTACTAAAGACATTCCCAGACCAAGCACAGGGTAACTTTGTTGTCATACTGTGCATAATTTGGATGAGTGAATTGATCAGTTGCTTGCAGAATATAAAATGTAACATTACATGGCAAATGCCTTTAAGACATGAGTGTAAAGAAAAACAAAGAAAATTAACTTACATCTCTCAGTTCTTGTGGAGTGCATGTGAGAAGCCAGAGATCAGGACGCACACCACCAACCTGAACATAAGGGGACAAACGGTGAAAATGGTTAATTACATTGCAGAACATGCATCATAACATAAAGTCAAGAAACAATCATTTTAATTAATGAAAGAGGAATTACATGTATTATGTACGATAGCAAAAACTGCAACAGTTTCATTAGTTTGGTATTTAAACTCAATACTTCTGTAATGTATTAATCTTAAACAGAGTTTTGAAAATACAATTATTCAGGTATGAAAACACTTCATGCGAGGGCAAAATCCTCAGTGGCCTCAGTCCCCCCCCCCCCCCCTCCCCCAGAAAAAAATATGCCCCTTTGCCCATGCTTTGGTTTGATTGTTTTCTGTTGCTTCCCTGGTTCTTATAGTCGACCGAAGGACACACTTTATTACAAGGTCAAATTCTATGATCATGCAGCTACCTAATACTGATCATGGGTCACACAAAATTAAAAAGATGAGCACAGCAGCACCACTTTCACATGACAAATCAGTCTGGGTGGATTTATCATATCCAATAAAACTTGAGTGTATATTAGTTTTCTTTCCCTTCAAGGGCTCAGTCTGAAGACGAGATATTATATTGGTAAATGATAAACCAGCTGTCTCATAGCAGGATTATCATGGGGCAAGGCCAGGACAGTGAGCACAGCCAGATCAACATAACCTATCAACGTACCTATTCAAGTATCTAGTTCACTATAGATATACCCATAATGTAGCACGTATGTGCATAATAATCAATTTGGAACCATTTTTCAAGTAAATTATCTACTAATGGAGTGACATACATGTACATGTACAATTGTAAAATCACGTGTAATTGTTTTGTTTTTTCTCGACAGAATAACTGTTTTCAGTCAACAAACAAAATTCAAATTACAGGATTTACTGTAATTTGCAGAAGTAAGCCAATAGGGACTCTCATAATTCCCTTTAAATATTTGATTTTTTGTTTGTATAAATTTGTAGATTCTCTGATACATTTAAGTATTATAATGTGTACATTTAACATGAAGCAAGAATTGTTGCAGTAACGCCCCCCCCCCCCCCCCCCTCCCATATATATGCATGAGCCTGTACATGTGCACAAATAAGAAATACATAATGATTTCAAAAGCTCTTCAGTTCAATCACATACTGATTTCCTAATAAACATTCCTTTATTTACAATTCAGTTCAGTTGAAAGCCCAGAACAGGTACGTATACAGGTAAACAAACAGATTTGACCATTGCATAAATTTGCAGGTTATCTAAATGACAGGCACTAGCTTGGTTTTACTTTGGACTGGAGAGATAACAATTACATTCCTGCCATGGGTTGGTTATTTCTGTTTGATTCCTCACCATTTCAACATGATGACATTTGTGATCTAAAAGGTTGGAATTAGTTTTGATATCTCACTATAGCATTCCAGGTAATCCTTCCGTCCAATGATAAGATAAATTTAAGTTGATTAACAGAAATGCAAACTTTATACAGATCAATCACCCTCCTCAGTGCTTAGAGGATTTGACAATTTAGTTCTAAGAAGCAATAGGACATACATTGTAGATCTAGTACATGATATACATATACTTATATACTGTACTTCCAGTTCAAATTATTGGATTAACATTACACTGTGTCATTCTGAAAGCATCATTTGTGAATGACATGACACAAAATCCAGGACAGAATATAGAATCAAACAGTGCTCACAGGAAATTAAATGGCATGTGAATGTTTATGTACAATCAGTAACATGTACTGTAGACCATAACGTAATGTTCACACATCAGAACCATTTATGTACATTTGTAGCAACATACTAAGATACTAAGATATAAGATATCAAATTAATACATAGTAAAGTCGATATAAAATCAGAAGAAGTATGCATGAATACAAATTCAAGGCATACTCCAAATACAACATGTAGTCTCCATATGAAATACTCAAATTATTTTTTGACAGGGATGGGCCGCACGGAACTCTGAAATGGGGGTCTTTAAAAGAGCTGACTACAAGCAACAAATATACATGTAGGGTCTTTGGAGCTACAAAAACCCTGAAACGAGAGTTAAGGGGTCTAAGGAGCAGACTTAAAACTATAAAATACATAGACTTGGAGCTACCAAAGACCTACGGAAACCCTCAAAAAGGCTCAAATGGTGGTCCAAGGAGCTGACTAGAAGAAGAATAATGGACTTGGCGCTACTCAACTACCTAGCCAAGTCATTCCAGGGGTCTATGGAGCAGCAATTTTTGAAAATCGGATATCTTTAGAGCGGCGATCGGGTGTGAAGCGGCACATACCCGTCTTACATTATACATGAGTGCCCCCCCCCCCCCTCCCCCGGGTGTGTACATGCTTTTACAACTAAAAAGGTCAAAGAAGTGTAATATTACTCCCTCTGGCCATGTACATGTACATGTCCGTATGTATGATGTACAGTAAGCATCCAGAATGGTAAGGGAAGAATGTTATGTACATGTAAACAAATGCTTTTCCCCCATATCACATTCATAACTTCTACCACAGAGCATACTAGAACTTTAGGCTACATGTATGACAATATGACATGTACATGCATTGCAGTTCTACGACTCTACAACAAGTACAAGTAGTACAACATAATGTACATGTACTTTCACGACTTTTTAATATAGCTATTATTGGATGTCCCCCTACAAAGCCAATGTAGTATGTACATGTAAGATCGTTACAAACTATTATACAGTATATAATGCATAATGTATTATTGTGGTATTTTCATACCATATGGGCAGGCTTATATACATGTAGGTCCCTGGGAAGGTTAGTCAGAAGGGGCCTTGACCCCAACATACATGTTCAGAGGTATACATGCAGGGAACATGTTGTACATTGCTTTATTTTAATACAACTGTCTTCCAGAAGGGGAGAAAGAGGGAGATAAAGACAGACATTTAAAGGGTACCACCACCCAAAAATAATATTCTTAATAAAGAAAGGTAACATCTTTAGTATTCCATTCCATCAACAAGTTCACAAAAATATGTTTCCAGAAAAAAAAAAAAAAAATTGGAAAATGCATCACCATTCTAAAGCATGCGTTCATGCGGTCTGAATTGACTAATGTGTGCAGAAAGAACAAATCGCCCTGGATTACTTGTCTACAAACGTACGCGTGAATAGCATTGGGGGCCATCTACAAAGTATGTATGCAATTTTGGGTCCGAAATTGACCACCCCTCCCCCTGTACGCACTTTTTATACACGTGGTTCAATGGAGCGTACGCATCAGATTTAACCCCCTCCCCCTTGTGCGTACGTACTTTGTAGATGGCCCCTTGGCGCACTCGCAAATGGTTGGCCCATATGGAACCAGGAAATAGTAGTGGTTCCGTAAGTGGTGGAAATTAATTGCTTATGAATTACACAACCCTTTGCAAAATGTTGGGTATCTATTTGATATCACAAAACAGTACCAAAACATATAATAATGTGTTGTTCTTTGCCTGGTGGTCCCCTTTAAATGATAGAAAATCTAGCCTGCGAACAATACAAAATCAGTCAGCAATCAAATTTCATTTGTATGTATGCATGCACTGTGGGAAGTGAGATATTCTGAAATTGATCTATTCTTGCATGCGATGTAAATCTGTTGATTTGAGCAAGAACATTTTCAAGCTGGGGTCTGCAAAAAATGGTGCTTTATGCAATGATAACAAGATCAAGCCGCTCAGTGCATTCAGGTCTCAACCAATTATAATAAAACACATTATAATAAGTTCATTCAACCATATATGCAGTGGCATCGCATATAACAATTGAATCAGCAAGACATGTAGTGTAAACCTTTTCATATTCATTCAAAGCGACATTTGAAAAAAAGTACTTGCTTGCCAAGCACGTTCTCAGTTCATGAAAAAGAGGTGTTTAAAAAAAAAATTAAGAATGGTTCAAACAAATTAATTTTACAGTATTGCATCAATAGGGGAAGTTCAGGTGAGAATGTGTGCTTTGATCAATTCCAATTAAGCACACACATCAACAGACATGTACAATGTACATGTAGCTTGCAGCATATTTCTTACATCAATTTAGTTGTTTTTAAAATATAATTATGTCATCTTTACTCATTTAAAGGGACTTAGTAACATTGTCCAAATCCTCAAAATAAAATTTTAATTCTAGCGGTTCCCTCATACCTTGTTGTATTTGTATTAACAAGAAAATCATGGGACAGGTTTCGGTTTTTCAAATTTCCCTTTCGTTACAAAGATATGTACGATCGAAGTATTCAGATAAGAAAAACTCCGGGCGAGTTTTTCTTCTGTGTACAAAGTGAGTGCAGTGAGTTAGTGCATATCACTTTGCATTTTCGCTCATTACTTGGCCATGCAATGTCCATTTGACTTGAAATTTTCACACAATACCCTGTGGACATATGAGATAACAACAATATACATTGCATCAACCATTCATCACTTTTTGCACATGTCAACAAAGTTACTAGATCCCTTTAATATATTTTATTGAACAATATATATTTTAATTAATCAATACAACCCAACAAGGCTTTATTTATTACCTGTAATTTAATGTTTTACAGCTTACAGTTATTTGCTCTCTTGTGCATTCTTATTGATTTGCTTGTAATTATTACTCGATTAGTCATTATAATCAATGTTTGCATTTGGGCAATTCCATAAATTCGGACGTACATTTCACACACTTCAATTAGGTACTAAAGGAGAAGTAAATGTAAATCATAAGATTTTATGTGATCAATAGATTGCTTATGATGAGTAGAAAATAATAATATGACTTATTCAGATTTTACCACCATAATGACCTTGTACCAATCAAAAAACACTGCATGGTCGGACGTACGCAGAGAAAATGATTTTTCTGACAAGAGGATTTCAACTGGAAAACTCTGTGAAGTTTATTGTTTTTGGGGGCCAAATCATCTATTACCATTTGACTAAGAATTGAAATGATGGGAAATATAAAAAAAAAATTAATATTTTCCCTTTGAAGCATGGAATATTTACGTTTTATTTTCGTGTCGGACGTACAATGTCGGACGTACAAGACTGCCGTGTCGGACGTACATGTGTTATACCAATGCAAATCTACTTGCTGCTGAAATATTTGCTGTAAATAGACACTTTAAGTCATTTTTAGTAACAAATGTTATCTTAAATGGTAGATATAAACATGTTATCACTGTACCATTAGATTGTGGCAGTATAATACAAATAAAAACACAATTAATCTTCACTAACATGAATATGCACTGATGGGACTACATGAACTAGATTTATAATGTAAATTTGAAGTTTAGGGTTGATTTTTCATCACAAAATGCATGTTTGTTGTTCTTTCCTACTAAGAAAATTGTTAAATGGCCTAAGTGAGTCAAAATTAAATAATAATTATACAACATGGTCCATCTAAAGTATGTTTTTATGATAAATGTTTTAATGACAGCATGATAGTGTGTAGTATTAGTATGTAAATACCCATACAAAAATGTGACTATGGAATGTCCAGCCATATTATGATGATTCGTTAGAATTAGGGATATGAATCACCAAGTAATTAAGAGATATTACATTTGAATACACTCTTTAATCATACAAATAGGATACAGTGTGAATTTATTTTTTTTAGGCTGGCAAAAACCTATTCATTTCAATGCCGTGTCGGACGTACATGGTCGGACGTACTCAAAAAGTGTACGTCCGACCACCCATTTTTTCCTTAATTAGTGATGATTGGAATTTTTTTTTTTACTCTCTGTGTAGAGGGGTTAGAACTTGCTTTGCATTGACATCCTGCCCTTTATTGGGTTCTTTGTCTTTTCGTGAAATTAAAAATAAGTGTTTTTCCGTGTCGGACGTACATGACAAAAATAGTCCCGATATTAATTAGCTACAAATCGTAATTAAAAGAGTATTTTTCTAATTTATGTGTGGTAATGGATTCAGAAAGTTATACTGTGTACATCTATCATGGTCAATTTATTATTCAGTCTATTTTAATTGAAATAGATAAAAAGATCAAATGGTATGTTACAGCAAAGAAAAATCAGCAATTTCAGTATGCCTTGATTTGGAAGGGTCTCATGACCTTGACCTTGATCAATTTTTGTTTTAATGAATGGTTTTTGACAGTTCACATTATTACCTTCAAATTGATGTATCATTTGGACCAATATGATGATTTTGAAATTTTGGCCTACTGGTTGACATATTTATGGAATTGCCCATTTGTTGGTATATATTATTATTTGTAATTTTAATAGAAACATTAAATGCTTTAAACGTTCTTATAATTAGTTTAATAACATCAATATACATTTATTATATCTTTTTATCATTGAACATAACTTAAATTACTTTATGTAAAGCTTTAAATTTTGATATTACGTATTTGATAGAACTTGATTTACACCAAGATGATATTATATTGATAGTTTTGTTTTATTCCTTATATTTTGATAGGCAATATTTAAATTCTGCCACTATTATATAACAATCACTTGCATTATTATTTATGTTTTGTACTGGTATAATATTCTGTATATTTGCGGCCCGTATATCTCCAGTCGATATCTCCAGCCCAGCGCTAGCGGCGCGGACAGGTGTGAACGGGCGCCGGATTTATAGATTTCACGGGCGGCCATTGGATTTTTCCGATATTTCTGCACATGATGTAACGATGCTTAGGTTCGGATTTTACCACACAAGCCCTTTTAAGATACTTATTCAACAATATTGATCAATTATTTTGGCCAATATAAATGTTTTCTGTAATTTTCCCAAGACTGTTAAATATAAATTCATCTTTAATATTTGGCATTCTCTAACAAGATGTGCCCACTGAATGACTAAAAGAACGGATGATCTACGCAATTGAATAGAGAGCATCCATTCTTTCAGTCATGCAGTGAGCATGTCTTGGTAGAGAATAACCAATATTCATCTATTTTCACATAATTTTACCTTCTCAGTTCTCCCTTATAAAATATTTCTTAAGTGCCCTCTAAACATAACAAAACTGTAAGTTACTCTAAATTAAATTTCCTAACAAATTTAAAGATCAGCATCTAAATCATCTGAATTATACATATGAGTGTTGATACGCATTGACCAGTCGGGTCGCCTGTATGTAAAGCGTACCCGACTGGACGGCCGGGGCGACCCGACTGGTCACCGTACCGTACCCACCATTCGAAAGCTGTGTGCAAAAAGTTTCGCAATGGTTGCTAAAAAGCGTTTTAAATACAGCAAAATTAGCGTCAAAAAGACATGTCATGTAGTGGGGCAAATTAGATCGGTGAGTTTATGTACATATGTATCATGGTTGCCAGCATATTGATATTTCTGTTATAACAAGCGCAATTTAACCCATATTTTCATGTATTTATGACTGCCAGTAACTGCCATTCCGTAATCTTCTGGTACCAGAAGATCACGCTGTTCTTGGCCCGCACAACGGGCGTCAATCGTAGCATCTAGCGCTAGAAGGCCGACAGTAAAATATTTCAGAAATAATGTCATTGTCGATCTTAATTTTGTGCAGCTGCAGACCATAATAATCATCATATTCAAATGTAAGTTATTCATTTTATTGCAACCTAATCTAAATTTCAAGGTCGATTGTGGCATTTTTTTCGCAGACGTGCCCATGACTTGGTATGCATGACTAAAAGAACACATGCTCAGTGCAATTTGTATAGCGCATCGGTTCTTTCAGTCATTCATGACAAGTCGTGGGCACGTCTGCGAAGAGAATGCCTGGATTGTTTACAAATGGTAAAAGTAAAATTCAATAGACGAACTAGCAAACTAAAACTAAAAATTACAATGAACCATATCTGGAAAATAAAGGCAAAAACATTAACTCATTTTCCATTTTAAAAATTTAATGAAACACTGAAATACAAATAAAATTAATTGAATTTGAATGACATGTTGTCATGAACTCGATAGTCATGAACGGCCGGAAATATACTTCTGAAGAGTAGATATAAAGGGTATATATATTAAAGATCAAAGCCGATCATACATGGGTCCAGCAAAACCACTTATACTTTTCATATCATAAAACAATAATACTTTTGCAATTTAACCATTAACTACCTGAAGTGGACACAAAACGTGATACTCCAACGTTCCTGTGTTCGCGAAGCCGAAGCCATCGGTCTGCAGACGAATGGATTCTACGCTTGCATCTCCAAGTCCGTACATGAGCGTCGCATTCTGGTAGAAAATCCTGCCTTCTACAGGTAAAACAATGAAAATACAGCACAGTAGTACACAGCAGATGACTGGAAACCCTTCCATGATAGTTTACATATTTTCCTCTTCAAAGTTTGAGTGATTTTACTACTTTTTTGCCTGTGTTCCAGAAGTCATCACAACTTGTTTTGTACTTGAAATCAGCTGTTACATTTTCATGTGAAATCATGTAGCGCGCGCATGCACGTACGGAAATAGTATGTGCATAATTGCATTGCACGATCGGCGTACGCACGCAAAGCTGCCTATGGGCTAATTTATGCACTTTCTATGCAAATAGGCATTTAACTATTTCGAAATCGGTCAAGTTCATTTTTGAATAGGGGTGTAATAGTGTGTGATATCATACTTAATTTAAATTCAATATATAAGTTCACAAATTATTAAAATATTAAAATATTTTACAGTTATATATATTCAAATAATACAAATCCTGCATTATTTTACTGTTGAAGATTTCCCAGGCATAAAATACATTTGTACCACACCTTTTATTGAATGGATCTGCCTCACAACACGAACTGACCACGGGCTAGAGTGAGGGTCTATTGTTACTCTTTCCAATTAGACTTGCTCTATCCGATCCCCAGGGCCGTTCTAGTTTTCTCCCAATGGAATTTGTTAAGGCACTTTAGTCAACAATACTTATATAACTTCATAATTGCCCACATTTTTTGGAAGAAGATGTTGACATCCCATCCCAGTGATGATTACTAACACACGCACTAATATAATTATGCCATGATTAGTCAACGCTCTCCGTTGATCTTTCTCTTTCACTTTCAGGCATAATTTATATGCATCTCGATCCCCAATGGCAATGCGGCATCACTCACCGACGCGCATTATTAATCAACATAATTAGGGAGTCTAATTATTACTTTCATTTTTTATTGAAACAGGGCGCAGCCAGAGCCGATTCGACCCGATCCGACTGGTTTTCAGCCTTATTAACTCAGTATGCGCTGCCCCAGGACTCCGGTTTTTCCAGTCAAGTGTCAGTCGGAGGTCATTCGAGGCCGATTCAACATGTTGGATCGGCTCCGACTGAGCGAAACTGACTCTAGCCTGACTGAAAACCAGTCGGATCAGGTCGAGTCGGCTCTGTCTGCGCCGGGCTTTTAATACCTTCATTATAGTTTATTTGTGCTCAAACACATACATTGTGTATTTTAATGGTTGAGCAGCGGATATGAGTTCTGGTAGAGAGAGTACAGTTTTAGTCAAACTGAATTTTAGTAACCAAAACCTGCACCATTACATTACAAACTAATAGCAACTCGATCACGTCTCCACCATGCTCAAAAGGAATTTAAAAATTACAAACGACTAAGTAAAAAGCCTGTTATCATTCAAAAAGAGCTGTTTAAACTAAAGAGGGCGCTTTAAAAAAACGCATTTGTTTAAACCATATTAAATAAAAATATTGTGCATGTGATGTTTTGTTGAAATAGTGATTAGATAGAGAGATAATCAACAATTACTATCTAAAAACCTCTTTTACAGTTTTTTGAACTGAGAGGAAGCATTTTAAAACGAATTTTAACGGCTGGTTCAAAATTATCAAATAATTGTGTATATCGATGGTGGGCCCCCACATTTATTACAAATGGATATGTTTATGGATATTTTAGCCGTTTCTGAACCGATTTTGATCAAATAAAGTTTATTCTGCCATTAAAATGGTATGCTCTTTCAAATTTGACACTCAGTTTGTCATTATCTCACAAAAAATTATTTTGAGTAGCGCCCTCTCTACCAAAACTCAACTATCCCCTTAAGCATTTTACATGACTGAAAAATAGCAAAGAAAATGGGATTCCAGCGGGATTCAAACCCGAGTATTTTATATGATTGATTTTAGTATTTTATATTTTATATCTTTATTATAGGGGGGTGTGGGCTGACCCGACCTCTCATTGGACAAACAAACAAATAACAATTTGATGTTCCCAGTCTGATATAGACTATAGTAAAATAGCAAATAGCAAATAGGTTGATTACAAGAATACAACTCCTTATCTCTAGTGGTTCCATAGAGTACAGAAGCCATGACGTCATAAAAACACTTTTTTAGAATTTTCAAATTTGGACTTCATTTTCAGAAAGAGCATAACAAATAATGTCCAAATACCGAAAATCAAAGGAAAAGGTTACGTATTTGCTGAGATATGCCCATCCGAATGAATTTTACTTCAATGGGCAATCAGTGTTATAGTGCACTGGTTCCTAAATTTAGGAACCAGTGTTATGCTCTTTCTGAAAATGAAGTCCAAATTTGAAAATTCTAAAAAAAATGTTTATGACATCATTTATGACATCACACTTCACCACTCTATTCCATATACTTATAGAGTGATTTATTTAGGGGAGCTATACCCCCTCAATTTATACACCAGGGTATATAGGCCTATACCCGAGCGTCAGTGAATGAATTAAATACAAACCTTGAACTCACAATGCATACTAGCGCACACACACGTACACATATTATAGACAAAGAAACATCAACATTAATTATCAGATTTTCTTGCGGGTATATTATGTTTCTTTAAATAATTCCCTAAACTTGGTGGTATAAAATGTAGGTTTTTCGTAGCTGTGTAGTTTACAAAACTCCAGTGGCGTGGCAATCAAAATGGCTCGCCTTCGATCTCCCTGCCCCCCCCCCCCCCCCCCCCCCGGCTGTGTGTGTGTTCCAAAGAAATTATTAAAACAAGAAATAACAAGAAAAACATATAATTTCCAGATATGAAATACCCCCGGGGGGTCTGTCCTCATAGAAAGGGGGGTATCATGCGTGACCAAGGACTTGCCAAAAGCACCCTAAACGAGTATTTGCGTGGTGCAAAAAATACACCCTAAGTAAGTATGATTATCGGTAATTTGATACCCTAAGCAAGTAATCAATTTTTTGTAAACCCCTAAGCAAGTATTTTTGATACCCTAAGCAAGTAATCAATTTTTTGTAACCCCCTAAGCAAGTTATAACTATTTTTGATACCCTAAGCAAGACTAGTAATCAATTTTTTGTAAACCCCTAAGCAAGTCATAACTATATTTGATACCCTAAGCAAGTAATCTTTTGTTTTGTAAACCCCTATTAAAAGCAAGTGATAACTATTTTTGATACCCTAAGCAAGTAAGCTGAGTTTTTGAGACCCTAAACGAGTAATTCATCTTTTTGAGACCATAAATGAGTAATTTATCAGCCTAAAAAAAGATACCCTTTTCCCTGATTTTGGGTGATTTTGAGACCCTATTCGAGATACTCGAGTATCTCGCCTGATAAATAAATTAAATATTAAAAAAATAAGTCCAAATCCACAAGCTAATCTTACTTAGAATTATAATGGTTCTCTCATACCTTGTTGCATTCGTAATACCAATATAAGCATGTAACAGGTTTTGTTTTTTCAAATTTCCATTTCCTTAAAAAGTGTTTGGATTTGTAATTATGCACTTGAAAATTGCTATGTACAAAGTCAGTGCATGGTCAGTGCAACGAGTTAGCGAATATCATTTTGAATGTTCGCTCATTACTTGGCCCAGTGGCGTAGCGACGGGGGGTATAATACGGGGACATTTTTTGGAAAAACAAAGAAATACAATATAAGCATGTAACAGGTTTTGTTTTTTCAAATTTCCATTTCCTTAAAAAGTGTTTGGATTTGTAATTATGCACTTGAAAATTGAATTTACTATGTACAAAGTCAGTGCATGGTCAGTGCAACGAGTTAGCGAATATCATTTTGAATGTTCGCTCATTACTTGGCCCAGTGGGGTAGCGACGGGGGGTATAATACGGGGACATTTTTTGGAAAAACAAAGAAATACATATAAGGTGTGCCCCCCCCCCCCCCCCCCCCAATCAGTCCGACCACGCTACGACTGCCTTGGCCATATAATATCCATTTGTTAAATGGATATCATAATTATTGCCAAGTGATGAGCGAAAATTCAATAACGGGAAATGTTAACACATTACTCTTAGTGGACATATCAGATCACAACAAAACACATTTTAGTTACCATCCATCACAATCATGCCCAAGTATGTCATGATTTTGCCATTATTTTCATTCAACATTTTCTGGGGCCCCCTTAGCCCCCCGCTTCGTATGCCTATGACGCGGATATGTTTCATGGTTACTACATTGAGTTTAACCAATTTTAATTGAACTTGACATTAATCATTAACACTTTTTCTCGGACTTTTCTAAAACTGTGCTTCATGAATAAGAAATACAGTAATACCACCGATCTACACCCGATGAGAAAAGACTGCATGTATGGATAACCAGTGACCCCTAGATGGCGCTATTGATTCTCGCATTGATCGACCTTTTAAAATTAAAGAACTCTGGCTGTCGTTTTTGTGTCTTTTTCTTTGTTTTGTGTAAAATCACTGTGCAAACAATTAAAGTCAAAGCCTGACCATTGTGGCCACGCAAGGGAGACAGAAATTGTGACCTTTAAAGGGGTAGTACAGTTTCGGTAAAGGCTGAGCTTTAGAAACCAAAACCTGCGCAACACAAACTAATATGTATAACTCCACCATGCTCGAAAGGTATATTAGAAAATTACAACCGACTAAGTAAAAAGCCTGTTCATATCATTCAAAAAGAGCCATTAAAACACAAGAGGGCGCTCTCTAAAAAATTCATTGGTTTCAATCATTTTCATACAAAATTATGCATGTGATTTTTAATTGAAAAATTGATTAAATAGAGAGATCATCAACAACTATTTAAAAACCTCTTTTGAACATTTTTGAAAAAGTGTAAGCATTTTTTTAATAAAAAAAAAAAATCATCGAATAAATCTGGGCCCCAGATTTATTCCGAATGGATATATTTATTTATATTTTAGCCGTTTTTTAACTGATTTTGATCAAATTAAGTTCATTCTGTCTTTAAAATTGCTCTTTCACATTGTATACACTCAGTTTTTCATTATCTCACAAAACAATATTTTGTGCAGCGCCCTCTATACCAACACTGATTTTACAAAATCAATGAACATGCAGGTGGCTGCTACGAAAAGATGACCACTATAACTACACGTACTAGTTTCTGTCATAAAACAAGCAACTAACCAAAATTATGTATATTTTTGATACATTTTTAACAAAATAATGAAATCATAGGCCTAATTATATTCCTATAAAAGGGATAGTTGTGTTTTGGTATAGAGGGCGCTACACAAAATATATTTTGTGAGATAATGAAAAACTGAGGGTCAAATTCGAAAGAGCATACAATTTTAATAATAGAATAAACTTTATTTGATCAAAATCGGTTCAGAAATGGCTGAAATATCCAGACACATAACCATTTGTAATTACTGTGGGGCCCCACAATAATTCGATAATTTTGAACCAGCCGTTACTCAGAATTTTTTTTGTAATGCTTCTACTTTTCAAAAAATGTACAAAAGAAGTTTTTAAATAGTTGTTGATTCTCTCTCTATCTAATCACAATATTAGCAAAACATCACATGCATAATATTTTATTAAAAATGGTTGAAACTGATGAGCGTTTAGAGAGCGCCCTTTAGAGTTTTAACGGCTCTTTTGGAACGATAAAAGGATTTTTACTTGGTCTTTTGTAATTTTGTATTCCTTACGAGCATGGTGGAGTCATAATTATTAGTTTGTCATGTTATGGTGCAGGTTTTGATTACTAAAATTCAGTTTGACCAAAACTGTACTCTCTTCACCAGAACTCAATTATCCCTTTAAATCTTTGGAAATACATTTATCATATTTCATTGGTAATGATGTTTGAACTTAGTAAGTGTTTTTTAAAATTAATATCCACAGAACAGCCTCAACATTCCTGACCATGATGACTTGATGCAATAATGCATTAATGAAAGTGTTCCCTAGTAGCACCCCCCCCCCCCCCCCCCCCTCGAACTGATTGGTGTTGCATGCAGTAGGCAGAGTTGATCCGGCCATTCGGCGTCATCCCATGCAGAGGACCATCGATATACAAATATGTATATCGATGCAGAGGACCCATACGTTTTGTGTAATTTGTGAAGATTTGTGTAATTTTGTGAAGATTGTGCCAAAAGCACTGATTTAATTTTTAAACTGACGTTGGGTAACCTACTCGGTGGGTACTGTAATTATATTGGGTATCGGGTGGCGGCAAAAGTTTGCATCATTTGCCAGAAAATGATAAAATTGACTATATAATATGATTCTGATACAATATGACGAATATGCCTACATTGGACAGCAGTGGATGGAAAGGGACCCCCGCCCCCTACAAAATAATCCGGACAATAATGCATCTCTTTGACTTTGGAATGCAGTCTTTATGAAATAAGGGGTCAACAACCAATTTGTAAAAGGGGGCAAAGGGGGGGGGGGGGCAATATTACCCCCCTTCACCAGAAAACTGCTCCTCCGTTCATGCTCCTAGGCTAAGTGAAGTGGGGGGGGCTAAGGCTAAAGGGTACCACCACCCCAAAATAATAATCTTTTTATAGAAAGGTAACATCTTTAGTATTCCATTCCTTCAATAAGTTCACAAAAATATGTTTTCAGAAAAAATATATAATTGGAAAACGCATCACCATTCTCAGCCATGCGGTCATGCGGTCTGAATGCGCAGACTATTATGCGAGCACAGCCAGCGGCGCTCTATGCAGAGCGAACGAATCATCCGGGATTCTATTGACGTACGCGTAAATTGCATTGGCGCACTCGCAAATGCCTGGGCCGTGTGGAACCACGAGATAGCCGTGGTTCCGTAAGTGGTGGAAAATTGATTGCTTTGTTTATGAATTACACAACCCTTTGCAAAATGTTGGGTATCTATTTGATATCACAAAACGGTACCAAAACATATAATAATATGTTGTCCTTTGCCTGGTGGTCCCCTTAAGCTCTGCATGCATCTTCTCGCGCTCGGTCATCGATCCGTTATGACGACACGATCGCGATCGAACGTGCGCACTGAGCTGAGGCCGTCACCTTTCGTCCCGTTTCTACGGTGAACCTTCCCATCATACCCCCATTAACTTCCCGTGTGTTCCAAATTTATGTGTATGTGTGTGTACGGTACATTACGTGTGTGTGAAGTATTGTACCGTACACGTACGTGTACGTTAGCACTGTTATATTGCACGACGCGAAGACGAATATAATTTACACTACGATGATGCGACACAGCCTCAAAATGACTGGAAAATCAACATAACTATTTGTTTCTAGAGGACATTTTTCGACTTGGGACGCTTGTGGGACCTCTCCCAACATGACGAGTGCTGGAAGTCAGGGTCAGAAAGCAGAATATTTGGTGGGAGGTGGAAAATATAAACTTGTCCGGAAGATCGGCAGCGGATCGTTCGGCGATATTTATCTCGGAATCAACGTTGGCAATGGCGAAGTACGTGTGTTGAAGCTGTCTGTCTGTCCGTCCTTGCATTCTTGGATTGACTTTCATCATCAATGATTTAATGGCATTTATTTGCCATTGCCTTTTGATTAACTTACTATTCATGTCATTTATAGTCATAATATAATATATTGGCGTAGACTAGTGTGATTAGAGTCTATACTAAATGTATTCTATTCAGAGAAAGATGCAGAAAACTCCAGTGCAGACTGCAGATGTAAACTATAGAGTATAAAGACTAAAACAAAAACAATAGAAATTAATAAATGTATTGACAATTGTAAAAGTTCAAAAAGTACTAGTAGTAAACTCTATTTTCAATTTCACTTTCAGACATGATTTTCAATGTAACAAGTCATTTGAAAGAATCTTTTCAGTGTTTGTGATTGTCTTATTATAAATTGCATTTTTTTTCATGATCCAAATCGGGCATTCCTACTTTTTTGGGTTTTCAAAATTAGACAAAAGTCTGATAATAGTTTCTAGCTCTGTAACTTTTTTATTCATCTACATCATAGCTTGATCGAGTCTAGAGTCTAGACAGGTAAATGTTTTTTTTTTGTGGCCTCTGTAAAAAAATAAAAAGAAAAGGTGCAAGTTATACTGGTTACATTTAACTGATCTAAATTGACAATGGTTTAGTTAACTTGACAGTGGTTGGCAATATCTTCGAAGATGTGCCCACGACTTGGTATGCATGACTAAAAGAAACGATGCGCTATACAAATTGCATAGAGCATGGGTTCTTTCAGTCATGCATACCAAGTCGTGGGCACGTCTTCGAAGAGAATGCCCAGTGGTTTCGTTAACTTATATTTATAATTAGAAGGGGCCCCGAAAATGTCATATTAAACACAATGGCTCCATATGGCGGGTGAACTACACCAGTAAACCACCAACCTTCAAACTGAAACTTAAAAGCCAATATGCTGCAAGAAAACGAGGCAGCAACTTCCATTTCTGCCCAATAATACTTCAGTTGCACACATGGGCATGCGTACAAGCAAGAACAGTATCCACTACTCACTAGTAATATTGCTACATTGGAATGGAGGTGGCCAGGCCAAGTTTCCCTGCCATTGCAATATTGATCGATCTAAAGAATAACTTGCATCATAATGAGAGGAGTTACTGGTGAAAGTTTTAAATTTGTTGTAAAAAGTGTTCCCATGCAAAGTCACACACGTGACCAATGCCATTTGACTTCTGACCTTGGGTAACATAATCCGGTAATCCCAATATAATCTTTTGTATTATGCCTGAAAGACTTTGACAACATATATGCAAGTCATTTGAAGTACACATCATCATACCACTTATACTAACTAAAATATAAGCATCTTTAAAAAAAAATAATATTTTAGGTCACACACATAACTAAGAATGGCCCATTTGAAATTTTGAACCAATCAGATTAGCGCAGTCTCCCTGCTTCGGCAGGAGACTCCCTGAAAGTAGACCAAGATTAATGCATCATATTTCGCCCCATCATGCATTTGATAGATATCGTCCCGATTGTTGAATTTCAATGTTGGTAGCTCTTGATTTAGTCACATGATCTGACTTACAATTAATTGCAACTTTACAATTGCATGTCTTTCTGAAACAGGGCCCAGATATGTTTGTACATATCCCATCAAATACTCAATTATCATAATTTGCTCTTTTTAGTTAAACTGAAATAAAATAATAAAGAACTTGTTAGAAGAGTTCAGTATCAGGGATCGACTTTAGCAGTGGTCCTGGTGCCAATGGCCACTAGGTCATGCCATCTGAAAGTTTCAAATGGTGGCCCGATTGGCCTAGATAAATGTAAATATGATGGCCATGATCTTGATGTTGGTTGTTACATTGATGCAACATTATGGCCACCATAAGATCCATATTACTAGGTAATATGAAACTCACATTTACATGTTTGTTGCTGGCCATGCAGGACTCCAAAAAACTCTTCTTTTTTTTTAACGGACAGGTTCTGTGTATGTATCTAGAGTTTAAGTTTGTAAATCTGTCACTTTTTGATGATTATTTGTCTCCTTTTTTTATTACTCTTAAAGGGTACCACCACCCAAAAATAATATTCTTATAAATTAAAGGTAAAATCTTTAGTAGTCCATTCTATCAACAAGTTCAGAAAACAAAATATACATGTTTCCAGAAACAAAATATACATGTATAATTGGAACACGCATCACCATTCTAAAGTATGCGTTCATGGGTCTGCATACACGAAGACTACCTTTGTCCAGAGCGAACAAATCGTTTGGGATTCTATTGTCCTAAAACGTACGCGGGAATAGCATTGGCGCACTCGCAACCATGAAATAACAATGGTTCCGTAAGTGGTGGTAATTAATTGCATTGTTTATGAATTACTGAACCCTTTGCAAAATGTTGAGTATCTATTTGATATCACAAAGAGGTACCAAAACATATAATTATGTGTTGTTCTCTGCCTGGTAATATGCATGTATACTCTATTATGCTACATATCATTTTTAATTGGGATTTTATGTTTGATTTGTTTCAGGAAATTGCTGTCAAAATGGAATCGGCGAAAGCCAGGCATCCGCAGCTCAACTACGAAGGGAAAGTGTACAGGATATTACAGGGCGGAGTTGGTATACCAAAGATCAGGTAAATTAATTATACACTTCATCATGTGACACAATATACTAGTTCACTCAAATATCAAACATCCTATTAAAAACAACATTCTTGGTACTTTAAATCTGAAAGTATCCAGTGGGGATTTATAGTATTAATTGGTTCATTAGGAAATGTTTCAATTGATATTACGTTGTATTAACCCATTCCGGGACTGGTCACGAAATGACTCGGGGCAAGGGTTTATGGAAAATACATGTTATAGCAAAATCAATCGGTCCTGAACAGGTTAAAGTATGAATTGATAGTCATTACATCGTGTAAGTGGTGTTATAAGTTTTTGGTATGTAATGGTAAAAAAAATGCTCACAATGAGCTTCGTAGAAGTGACATAATTACAAAAGTAAACTGTATGATAGCGCATGTACCTGTCTTCTGTTTAAAGGAATAGACAATCAAACAGAATTGATACTTTAACTGTTTGAGCTCTGCCAATGATACAATTTTCTGAACTGCCTGGAAGACTGACAAACATGCTAGAGTCAGGTAGCAACTACTACACAACTTAGTTCTTGTCACTACACTTGTTTTTTACTTGTACATTTTACTCTTGCATCTTTATTGTATATTGTATATAAATGCAAAGTGAAAATTGTATTATAAACAATGGCACCTCCCGACGACACACCAGCACATCATCCCAGTGTAGCTTTGCAGCTGCATCAAGGGATTACCTCATCAAGTATCAAGTATTCCAGGGGGTGTTGCATAAAGTGTTGCGATCAATCGCAAAGTTGCGATTAAACGCAAGTCAGAAAATATGTGCATTTGAGCCAATGAGGTTTGCACATTTTAGGCACATTTCTGACTTTAATCGCAACTTTGCAATTGATCACAACTCATTATGCAACACCTCCCAGAACTTTCATTTTCATGTGTGCCTTTTTCCTTTTCCTCTGCATAAATTGTATTACGTTAGAAACTCATAGAATTAAAAAACTAAGAAAGAAGTAGCTTTCCAAAAATCAAACGTAACATGCCGGAATTATTTCTTTTGACCCTATTCAGGTGGTACGGCACAGAAAAGGACTACAACGTGTTAGTGATGGAACTTCTTGGGCCTAGTTTAGAAGACCTCTTCAACTTTTGTGATCGACAGTTTTCAATGAAAACAGTATTGATGTTAGCAGATCAGGTAAAATATTAGAACACAACGCATACATTTCAAATTGTTGATTATTATAGCTTTTCAAAATACAGTCAAACCTGTGTATAGTGGCCACCCAAGGGAAACAAGAATAGTGGCCACTGTAGACAGGTGACCTCCCTAGACAGGTTCAATCCCCTGCAGGGATCGTTATTAATGGCCACTATAGGCAGGTTGGCTGCTATAGACAGTTGGCTACTAAGACAGGTTTGACTGTAGTGCGTTACATGTACCTTGTGTAAGTAGTGAATAGTGCGGAGTCAAATCAAATATTTTGAATTTCGAATATGAGTCTTGTAAAAACGGTCGGATATTGAATATCCGAAATAAAAAAAATAAAAAAAATTTATAAATATTCTGTCCGTTTTTTCAATTAGAATCGGCAGTACAGTGTGATGTTAGTGTACAAACTGCTGTCAAGATGAAATACTTCGATATCTCATCATAGATTCTTCTAAATTTGGCATATTTGGATATTCGTATCCAAAAATTTGTATTCGGTATCCGACCTTCACGGTCGGATATCGAATAGCCATTCGATTTGACTCAGCTCTAGTAGTGAATATTGTTTTTGTATCACATGTGAAGCTGATCATGTATCACCTTTATGTACATCCACTTTCACACCAATGTTGAATTAAAGTTATCCATTAATTTTTTTAACTTCATGAGATTTGTTCAAAAGTGGTTGGGAGACTTCAGTCTTCAATCATTCACCACTACATAAGCTTCTTCTGAATGATGTGTGATCGTTTCATAGAAAAGGAACAAGTCTGTTTACTTATCCCGTGTTCACACACAGAAAAATCATTGTATAGCTGTCCCGAAACGGTATAGCTGTACCGTTTTGGGATAGCCATACGATGAAATTGTGTATATGGACGCTTTCTAACGATACGTCGTATAAAGAAACGTCGTATAATGAAACAGGGCTTCGAACTAGAACTCGATAAAGAATCATGGTCGTTTTGTGTGTGGAAGTATCGTCGAACTAGAACGGTATAACTGGGTGGGGCTTAACATTTGACTTTCATACAACACTGTACACCAGTTTAAAACAAAACAAAAATGACCATTAACATTTATCCCTGCCACTTTTGCAGAGAATTCTAACTAATTCTATTAAAGCTAATGACTTCACTTATGTCTATAAACAATAAAAAAAGAACAAAATGTGTATGGAAAATGCATTAATCCCTGTATGAGTTAATTTCCTCAGGAAAATTGACCGTTTTCATTTCAGGGTTTATGTTACAGGTGAATGAATTTTGTAATAGGAACGATAACAAATATAACAGTTCCCTGATTGAGGTTCAATATAATCATGAGTATCAAAATTGTGATCTTTAGACAGCAAAAAACAACAACACAAGCGCAGTAGCAAACTGCGCACCTATACAACTTTTCGTTGTAGAGTTTCGGGATAATTGTTTTGTGTGTGTGGACGTCCTGTTCGCTATACAATGATTCTTACAACGTTTCAGGGTTAAATTTTGGTGTGTGAACACGCTGTTAGAGTGAAACAAAAAGTGACAATTCATGTCAAGTTGGATCACCTCTGCCCATCGATTTTGACTGCAATTGAAAATTATCCTGGAATACTTTTCAATTCAATCATAAATATTTCTATAATTAAGGAGACATTTGAAAAATCAAAACCCATTTGATTTCATTGTTACCATAAGCCAAATAACAAGGTAAGAGAAATGTTGAAGCTCAAAGTGATTTTGATTGAAGTTAATGGATCAAATTAATAATAACATGCTCAGATTTGTGCGAGTCGAGTGTCCGGTTAGGGGCCATCTACAAAGTATGTACGCACAAGGGGGAGGGGGGGGGGGGTTAAATCTGATGCGTACGCTCCATTGAACCACGTGTATAAAAAGTGCGTACAGGGGGGGAGGGGGGGGGGGTCAATTTCGGACCAAAAATTGCGTACATACTTTGTAGATGGCCCCTTAATGTGGTAGTCTACTCGAGTATGTATAGGCCCATTTTTAAATGTTCATTTTTGTTTGTAAATTATATTTTATACCTGTTCAAAAAATGTATTTTGTTTGTACATAAAACTCTCTTTCATGTACCTGATTCTAATGATAGGGAAAATGAACTATTATTGTTCAGTACAAACCAAATGAAGACTAACAATTATAAAAAACTAAGATAGAATCAGACAGGCCAGACTCCAGAGGGTGCTTTAGAGTACATTTATAAGCTCACTTGCCCAATTGCCTTACAAGAGACAAGAAGAAAATCAGATTGGGCTAGTATGTGGGTAAAACAAAATAATACTAGCCCCAATCAAGCAAATGGTCAGAGAAATAGGTTAAGTAAATTTACATTTAATATGATGTTTGGACAAAGCGTGTATGTCTGTAGTAAACTTTTCAAAAATGTTTAGATTGCCTGGAAGGACCCATTCTTAAAAAGTAATTATGTACATGTAGCATTCTGATTTAGATTGGCAGATTTATATTTCTAATAGAAGTACAATGTTACACTGTAATTCTTGTAAAACAATATACATACACATGTATGATTAAGGATCTAGATAAAACATGTTATTCAGACTAAGAATGTATCAAAATACCTCCTTCAGAGATGCCAAGTAGTACGTTTTTGCCGTATTTAGTACATTTAGTTCCCCCCCTTCTTTCCCCCCAAAGAGAATAACGTTGAACCCTGACAAACTATTACTAAAGTGAAGTTACATTTTTAAAATATAACACAAATCAACAAAACAAACTTATACAAATGCTGTGTGATCGACTGAACCAACTTTTATATTAACGCAAACGTAAAGACTATTTTTGCTGCTCTAAAAATACTTTTTTTTGGTTCGAAATACTGTTTATAAGTCTCAGAATACTTGTTTTGGTTTGTGAAGGTTGGCATCTCTGCTTCTTGCTGAGACTGAGTTTTGAAACAGATACAGGGTAGGGGATCCTAGAATCTGGTGGGCCACCAGGCTGTACACTGCTCTAAATTAGCACAGGCCCACTGGCCACCAAATTTCATTGATGCTAAACTCCACTGACCCAAACGGGCAACCAAATATAACATAATTCTTGTTATGTTTGTCTTTGTTCGAGGCTGTGAAATTCAGGTTTTGGGCCACTAAAATTTGACAAATCTTGTTTTTACTTGTCCGACTGGGCCACAAGACGTAAATTTTAATTTCAAGCATTACTGATTTACTTTACATGAAAATATCTGTGGTGGATTTCATGGGCAGTATGCTACATATGTACATTGTACATTATGGGAGATTTATTGCAGTAACTCTTGAACTTGCTCTCAAATGAATTACATGTACTCTGTACTGTACATAATGTAAGTTAGATCATAACAGCATTTTATTGTAAGGCAGGACTTAATGCAATGGCTGATATCTTGTTAGTATACCCACAAAGGTACATGTAAGACATGATTATACCCATCAGGCTGCTACGAAAAACAGCTACACATAGCAGCTAGATAATAGCACTTTTCATGAATGAGGTATTTCCACCTACGCAATGTTATCAAACAATTGTTTACTACCAAATTTCATTACCAGACATTCAATCAATCATATTTCATCCACATGATTTCACCCTGCTCTGTCCGCCCACCTATAACTTCAATCCAAATAAACAAATCCAGTCAAGAATTTCACTCTTTTTGCTTTTTAATTTACGTGTACTTACAAGCATTAGATAGCAATTGCATTGTACATGTACTATGCCCTTTTTGACCATGTACACAGATCATGATTTGCGTATATGTGCACATTGTATACCATGCATATCTTTTGCCTAATTTAAAGGGGACCACCAGGCAAAGAACAACACATTATTATATGTTTTGGTACCGTTTTGTGATATCAAATAGATACCCAACATTTTGCAAAGGGTTGTGTAATTCATAAACAAAGCAATTAATTTCCACCACTTACGGAACCACTGCTATTTCCTGGTTCCATATGGACCAACCATTTGCGAGTGCGCCAATGCTATTCACGCGCACGTTTGTAAACAATAGATTCCCGGGCGATTCGTTCGCTCTGCACACGTTGCAATTCACCGCACAGTGCACACATTCAGACCGCATGAACGCATGCTTTAGAATGGTGATGCGTTTCCAATTTTTTTTCTTTTTTTCTGGAAACATATTTTTGTGAACTTGTTGATGGAATGGAATACTAAAGATGTTACCTTTCTTTAATGAGAATATTATTTTTGAGTGGTGGTACCCTTTAAGTTTTAAAGGTTTCTTTTTCTGCAAGACCAGGGTCAAATGAATGTCCACTGAGAAATTGTAAACATAGCGCACTCTAACATTTGAAGGTGATCACGTAAATTGTACAAACACATAATGCACAATCACTACAGTGCATGTTTTTGTTTAAAATATAATTGCAGAATATTAAAAAAAAAATTATAAGCAGCATACAAAATGTGTACACTATACTACACGAATACAAGTTTGTAGCAGAACAGCATTTATTGTGGTTGTGAATTTCTAGTCTTTACGTAAATGTTCTTGTAACCATGGCAACATTGTTCTGTTCCTGTTTTCCCTGTAGACTGCTGTTTGAATTGCTTTGTTAAGTTTGTTTGCTCTAGAGCTATTTATTTTAACTATTGTACGCACAGTTTGACATTGTTATTTTTCTCTCCAGTTTGGTAATGGAAGCATAATTTATAAAAAATAGTACACACTAAAGTTCTGATCCAATTTCTTTGTTAAACATTTAATGAAGAGTAAAGTCAGAGCTCTTCTAATGAATGAGTGCTCTGATTATTTTGAAGTGTTATATTGATTGTAGTCTTTAATTCATATTACACTTGCCCGAGTTGGCCACCAGAAGAAAAACAAGTTCATTTAACGCCCTGCTTCATGTGCATGAATGAATATCAAAATGTCAACTTAGAATTCAAATTTACACAATCAAAACAACTATGTTTACAATTCTGATGAAGTTTGCAAAAAATAGTGAACAAAAGCCTAGCTGAAAGTAATTTTTAAGATACATTTTGTTTTGATTGTGAACAAAATCAAAAGAGCCCCCGTAAGTTTGCAAAGAGTTCAATGCAAAACAAATTTTGAGTGCAAGCTTGAAAAGAAGCCACTCGAAAAATTAATAAATTTTTTCCCTGTAATAAATATTCAATTCTAAATGGACATAAACTTGTAATTATACACTAACTACGAAACCATGTTTGCAACAAATGGTTTCTTGTACAGAGGTCGATAGACTCTGCATCCACATCTAATGTTCCAGGCTGCCAGGAGCTTGTTTGGTTTTATGCTCCTAAATATGGGTCCTTTCTTTTAGTGGGCAGATTTATGTACATGGTGGAATCAGTGCCCAGGTTATACGTTTGCCGTAGGTCAGATAAGATCGAGGAGCAGCTTAAATTGTAAATTGAATTAGTCCCCGATTCCATCTCCAAAGTCATTGATGTGAATTAGAAATGTGTATGTTATACGTGTACGTATTGTATACATGTGCATGCGTGCAACTGGAGGATGTTATACATGATATTAGGGAAAAAATCCAAACGGCAGTGCTCCACATTAATTTTGTTTCTAGTGGCCCCGCGGTCTATCAAAATCTAGAATTTTCACATTTTTGGTGACCCGAAAAAAAGAAAGATTACAAAAACAATTGTTTTCTGTGAATTATTTCAATAAAACAAAATAAATGTGTGTCAGTCTCATTTTGTACTTGTTGCCTGCACAGAATAATGTACATACATGTACACAAAAATCCAATCAACATAATTGATCTTTTCTTCATTTGTTAGTGGCCCTGGCCACTGCTGCAGTAATGTTGAGCTTTGCATACTACGGGTTACCACAAGTAGCCTACTTCTTTGTGTACAGTACATCTACTGCTAACCTTCTAGCATGTACCATACATGTCCTGTACATGTACCAACAATGTGTGTGCAACATCTAGTCAATCTTTGATGTTTCACTGAATTTTTGCCCAATACATAATTGGGAAAGAGTTGGATGTATTTGGTCATAATATTGTCCCAGGATGAGAATATGTAAAAATGTGATGTTATGTTGGCCTAATGCTTGTTTCTTTTGTTTTATATAACGTATCATGATTTTGCACATTATTTTTACATGGTATAAAGTTTGGGTTTGGCTATTTGGTATTGACATGTAATTTATTAAAATATGTGACCGGCTATAGCAAAACCCTGCATTTGTCGGTAAAAATCAAAATGTAGATTTTCATACCATTAGAAAGGCCTAATCACAAGCTTTCATTTCATGCTTTGTTCTAACAAATTGGTCCATAATTGGCGAAGATATGATTGTTTTAATTTTACAATCATAAGTCTTTTACACACATTATGGGAACTTAAAATGCCAATTTCTTCAAAACATGAATTACCGACAAGTGCAGAGTTTTTTGCTATAGCCGGTCACATTTATTTTGAATGAATGCTACATGTAAGTGCAAAATGTAGTGTATGCAACTGTACAGTGTACATGGCTCTTTTTAGTGCAGATAGATCTGGATCTTTCCAGAGAGATCAACAGTCTTCTTTATTGGGCAACATGGAAATCATTCATGTTTATGCTGCCAGAATAGTGCAGTTAATTCAGTGGAGACACAGATCACATCTATATAATATACATATACCAGGGCTCGACACTAGCACTTGCCCGCTTGCCCGGGGCAAGTAAAATTTAATTAATTGTCTAGCTTGCTTGCCCAATCGGGCAACTAAATGTTCAACTATGAGAGAACAATGTTATTTCATATGTGTAAATCTCCTCTAGAAGTAAGAGGGCAAGTAAATTTTTATGTTGGTGCAAGTAAAATGTCAAAATGTATGATTTTACTTGCCCAAACGGGCCAGTACAGAAAAAAGTTAGCATGGAGGCTTACATAAATTATACTACTACTTTGGTCATACACATCACGCATTGGTCATATGTATGCCTCTTGAGCTGAGGGGTGACACATAGCCTGAACATCTGTATGCATCTCACCCACTGTAGCATTGTAAACAATACAAACGTGCCTGTCATTCAATGAGACATCGATGGACTAGTAGACCTGGCTACATAGAATAGATAAATCACAGGGCGGGGAATGCATGCATGTACAATGTACGTGTATGTACAGTGTGATATCACCATTATAAATAGGGAAAATGCTGTGGGTGGTGCATGCACAAACATTCATTCTTGCATGTTTATACTGTAAACACATGGACATGATAATGTTTGGATTGGCACCATTTTCTTTTGCTCCGCCCAAAAATTATTCAACCGGCAACTCTATTTATGACTCAATCACACTGTACAAATATGCTGATTCCCCATATTTTTTTTTGCAACTGTAGTAATTCTTTGTTCCCCTCTCATTTAAAAGATATATTCTAAAATTGTTATATTGACATTCATTTTTTACATTCATCATTATGAACATGTTACTGAAAAACAAATCAATACATTTAAAAGTATAATTAGAAAATGTCTTCTTAACCAGCTAAATTAAATTCATTTTCATTGGTCATGATGATGATATGACGATGATTAATATTATTATGATTAAATAATGTATTATTATTATTTTATTATTATTTTTATTATTATTAGTATCATTATTATTATTATCATTATTATTATTATTATTATCATTGTACTGCTATTATTTTAACGATACTGCTAGTACTATTACTATTACTGAATTATGTATTTATCTTTTCAGCCTGGTCTGTTCTCTCTATCAAATGGTACACAAACATGCTCTGTATTGTATTCTATTCTTATTTTGCTATTTTTTTTCAATATGTTGTCAATCGTTTTATATTTTTCAGATGCTGGGGAGAATCGAGTATGTACACAATAAGAACTTCATCCACCGAGATATCAAGCCAGACAACTTCCTCATGGGCATCGGCAGGCATTGCAATCAGGTCAGTGTGGGTTCAAGCCTCGGCTGGGTTAAAGGGATCTAGTAACTTTGTTGACATGTGCAAATTGAGTATGTAACAAAGGGTTGATAAAATGCATTTCTTTGATCCGATATGTCCACTAAGTGATGTGTGAGAATTCTGCGGTAAATGAATGTCATTTGACCGAGAAATGAGCGAAAATGCAAAGTTATTTTTCCTAACTCATTGCCATATCTTTTTGAAAATCTCCCAGGGAGACTTTCAAATTCAAACATTTCAATCATAAATATCTTTGTACCGAAAGAGAAAAACAGTTTTGTCGATGTTGATAATCTTACTAGATCCCATGTTCCTAACACTTCAAATGTTTAAAGGTACCTACCTACCAGTGTATTAGTAAAGTCCAACATTTTGGAGGCCGAGGCCAACGTCAAACATCAAAAATAATAATAACACAATTTGTTTTACATGTGGCCTTTTTATGTTATTAATGAAAACTATGATTGTGGGTGAAGCTGAAAAAAAGAGAGTGCACGATTTTCCTATCCCGTCATTGTCATTTTGGAAATCTTTTTGCCCGATGTGGCCACTAACTGTGGCCATACATTTTTTTACTAGCCGAACATCAACTTTTACTGGCCCCTGTTTACTGTTTTACTGTTTACTAGCCCAACATCATCTTTTACTGGCCCCGGGGTATCCAAGCAAGTGCTAGTGTAGTGTCAAGCCCTGCCATTATGTACATGTACAGTAGGTGTCGTTGCGTCAGCTGAGGTGACTCGTAAAGCTTACACACATTTCCAGCTTCGGCTTTTGACCTTGTTCGCCCCAGATTCTTGTAAATACTTGTGTACACTGTGTAGATATGTTGTGTACACACTGTTCCAGTATCAAATCTATATGTACATGTACTAAGGAAGTAATGTCTGGCTATTGAGACGGCCCCTTCCTTAGCTCCTTGCCCCCCCCCCCCCCCCCCCCCCCCCCCCCCCCCTATGTAGTTTTTCGTTGTGCATTTTTGCACGACGGAGACTAATTGCCACCTGGCACGTGATCGCCACATACCCTTCCTGTGGCTCATGAATTACATCCTGACGAGCTGCATATAACATGACCCGTACCTCCCTTCCTAAATCACTATTGGAGAATGCAGGCTTTAACACATCCATGTACCTTTAATTCAAAATATCATTACTCTAGTCTCTGCTTAATTTGGATATACTTTTGAAGAGCATTTTTACACTTTACAGGATTTCCCCACACCTCTATTTACTTTTGGTTATGTTCTCTGCACATGGAAACATAATTTCATGCAAATACTTCCAACATTTGCCCTCAGTACGGGCTTATCCCATTTACCGCGTTCAGTATGGAGGCTGCCGTTATTTTTTTTTAAAACCGGGATTTTGAATTGTTCGCGCTAGAATGTGACGTCAATCCCGAACAAATAAGCTCCACCTCGTTGTGTTGGCTCACGTTTTCGCCTTTTGGTTGTGCACAAACCCTGCGAGCTTTCAACTGCGAGAGCTAACAAAAAGAGGCGGAGCCCATTTGTTTGGGATTGAGGTCGGATTCTAGCGCAACCATTCAAAATCCTGGTTTTACAAAATATAATGGCAGCCTCCATTCTGAACGCGATGAATGGGATAAGCCCATACTGTGAGTGACTTTGAATGATGCTCCTCCCTTGCTCAAAGGGCAAATGTTGGAAGTATATGCATGAAATTATGTTTTAATGTGTATAGAACATAATCAAAAGTAACTAGAAGGTGGGTTAACCTCTCTTTTAAACAGTCCCGAGTAACTTATTTTTTAGTGAAGAAATTTCAATAAGAAATATATGATTTTTTTGTTTGTAATCCTATGTTTTTTTAGCAGGATACCCTTTTAAATGTTACCCCATTATTTATTAAGCAGAGACCACTATAATAAACTTGGGTGTTATTTCTGTTCAGGTTAAAAAAATTCTTTTGCTTGTTCCTTTTCAATGATACAATTTAGAAGGTTTTTATTGTGTGTATCAAAATACATGTACACCGTACAGTGAAACCTCAATATAATGATCACCTTAGATCCATTGAATTTACCTCGTTATATTAGATCTCTTGTTGACTAGGGCTTTACAAAATCTGCCCTAATCTGACAAAAGGAATCAACTGACAATTTTATGGATAGTCTTTTTACTTGTTTTGGGGTAATTGAGATATGCTCTACACAATGGTGAACAAATTAAAGTCACCTGACAATCCATTTATCAAAAATTATTAGGTCAAAAGGAAGTAACTGCACAAATATCATAAAAATCCTCATTTACAAGAAAACTACCAATTGTCAGTTGCTTCCTTTTGTCAGATTAGAACCTGAACCTATGAAATTTCCTCACTATATCAGGTACCTTGTTACAACAGAGCTTGTTATAAAGAGGTTGCACTGTCAATGCCATGGTATTTCCATTGAGCAAGACCGTTTGTCTACATTCCTGCTCTGAACCTAAGAGCGTATATATGTATGTCAATTGATACACACCTATGGTGTCAAATAACATGTGGCTCTAGAGTACATTGTACAGTATGTGTGGCTAACTGTATAGTCCCTGGGAATTATGTTGTTACACATCCATGGGTATGTCAGGGCTCCACACTTACCTTTTTTGTTAGAGAAATCATTTCTTCCTCTTTCTGATCAAACCTGTGATGATAGATGAAGCATGACATGGAAGAAGAAAAAAAAGAAATTTTGCTTGCATGATCGGCAAGGGGGGGGGGGGGGAAGCATGTGGGCATGTGCCCCTCAATAATTGACAAAAATAATGAAAAACATAAGTGGAAAATCTGTCAAAAAATAAAGTAGAATCTTTGTCAGGAAAGAAATAACAATAAGGACTGTCATTTTTGCCCCGATGAAGATTCTGCTAGGATCGAAAGCTAGGCTCCTTACTGACTCATTTTATTACACTGGTGATTTGTTTAGTTGATGAGCAGTTTTCAGCAGTATTTTTTTTATGCCTCCGCCAACGAAGTGGCCGGAGGCATTATGTTTTCGGTTGTCCGTCCGTACGTACGTCCGTCCGTCCCGTTTTCATTCTCGCGATATCTCAAGAACCAGTTGACGGATCAATTTCAAACTTGGTATGAGTGTACATATTAGGGTGACAATGATCTGATTAGATTTTAGGGGTCATGAGGTCAAAGGTCAAGGTCACAGGACTCAATATATATACAAAAATGCCTCGTTCTCACGATATCTCAAGAACTGGTTGACGGATCAAATTCAAACTTGGTATTAGTGTAGATATTGGGGTGGCAATGATCTGATTAGATTTTGGGGTTCATGAGATCAAAGGTCAAGGTCACAGGACTCAATGATATGTGCAAAAATGCCCCGTTCTTGCGATATCTCAAGAACCGGTTGACGGATCAGTTTCAAACTTGGTATGAGTGTACATATCGGGGTGCCACTGATCTGATTAGATTTGGGGGGGTCATGAGGTCAAAGGTCAAGGTCACAGGACTCCATATGTATGCGAAAATGGCTTGTAATGGCAACATTTCAAGAACTGAATGTTAGATTTCAATCAAACTCGGTACCTGAATGTATCATAAAGAGTCAACGTAGCCATAAAATGTTGGGGTCATGAGGTTGAGGTCTAGGTCACAGGACTCATTATACATGCAAAAAAGCTTGTAATGCCAAAATCTCAAGAACTAAATGTCAGATTTCAATCAAACTTGGTACCTGAATGTTTTTTAGGGAGCCATCACAGATTGGGGTCATATGGTCAAGGTCACAGGACTCAAAATATATAAAAAATATTTAAAAAAATTAAATCAGTGCATGTTAATTTGGCTTGATATTAAAATCGCGTGATAGCGGAGGCATAATTTTCGATTGCGCGCAATCGAAGATCCATCTAGTTCATCATGATTATTATCATTACTTTTCTTTCACAGGTTTTCATCATTGACTTTGGTCTTGCGAAGAAGTACCGGGACAGCAGGACGCGGCAGCACATTCCGTACAAGGACGACAAGAACCTGACGGGAACTGCCAGATACGCCAGCATCAATGCACATCAGGGAATCGAACAGGCGTACGTATTTAGGCCTGCAATTAGAGCAAAGTGTATGACAGTCAAACCTGTCTTAGCGGCCACCTGTCTAAAGCAGCCAACCTGCCTATAGTGGCCACCAAAATTATTCCCCTGCACAGAAAAACAATGTTATGGATCATGTCTATAGAGGTCACATGTCTACACATGGCTACTTTTCTTGTCTTTCTTAGGTGGTCATTGTACACAGGTTTGACTGTAATACAAAAAAAACAAAAAAAAACAAAAAATATTTTGTCCTTAGTGGCAGTATCATTAGTTTATTATTGTTACTATTTGATATTGAACCAATAGCTCTTGATTAATTTTTAAACATAAAAATATATTATTATTTATTAATTTATTATTATTATTATTATTATTATTATTATTTTGATTATTGTTATTATTACTATTAGTACAAACATATGGGAAAACTGACCAGAAATATGTATTTAAACAAAAAAAGCAATTATTTTTTTTTCTTTCTGGGATTTTAACTTTTCATCATCATCATCATCTATTAATTAATTGATCAATTTATTATTATTATCGTTTACCAGGCGGAGAGATGACCTGGAATCCCTGGGCTATGTGATGATGTACTTCAACAGGAGAAGTCTGCCCTGGCAGGGTCTGAAGGCTGCCACCAAGAAGCAGAAGTATGAGAAGATCAGTGAGAAGAAGATGTCCACAGCGCCAGAAGTCTTGTGCAAGGTTTGTATTGTTTGTTTGTTTGTTTGTTTGTTTGTTTGTTTGTTTGTTGATTATTGAAGGTGTGATTACTAAGGGTCCGTGGCGCATCCAAAACTATCGAGTAAAGTTGTTAGGAATGGCTCAAATTTTGAAGAATAAGTACAGTAATTGATGGCGATAGAAAACAGATAATTTTGAGTTTAAAGTGATTTAAGAAAAGGAGTAAAAAACTACATCAGTCTTTTCACTTGGCATTATGCCAGGAGTTGTGGGGTGCTTATTCTGCGTCCACAGAGTAGCGCTTGGCCGCTAGTTATAGTATATCTCAACCAACAGATTTTCAGTTTGTTGTATACCGATCAGGGAGGATTTCATGTAATAATGATAATAATAATAATAATAATATAGGAGTTTTATGCTCGGGGCGCAGTTAAGATTATCTACACACAGCAAGTAATGAGTGAGAGTGTAGTCGAGTCCTGACTTGACTGCTTTTGATGGTCTCGTGATTCGGACTCTGAGCCGAGTCACAATGTAAAACAAATGAGAACATGTTGGGGACTCGGACTCAGTACTTGTGGACTGAACTACAGCCCTGATAATGATACAAAAATAAATATACTTAAAATAAGTGTACGTTATTATATCATCAACAAACATGTAAAAATAAATATATTAAACAACCACGTGCTTCCATTCTATTCCCTTCTCAGAGTTTCCCGGCGGAGTTTGCGATGTACCTCAAGTACTGCAAGAACATGAAGTTTGAGGAGGCGCCCGACTACATGTACCTGAGGCAGCTCTTCCGCATCCTGTTCCGCACCCTCAACTACCAGTACGACTACATCTTCGACTGGACCCTGCTCAAGCAGAAGGCCGCCAGCCAGGCCGCGGCGCTCAACAACCCCAGCAAGGCCTCGGCGAACCACTTCACGTCCCAGCCGCAGACGCCCCACGAGGGCTTGCACAGTCACGGGCACGGAACCGGCAATCACCACTACAGACACCTCCAGCGCATGTCGGAGAGCAAGAAGAGTAAACCCTGAGATGGGGAGGGGTCACCTAGCCGAGTCGCCCTTTTCCTCCGGTGGGAAATGGCAAGGGAGTTTTACGAAAGAGCTACGACAGTTCTATGGAAAACGTGTGTGTCTGGTAAAAACTGTCAGAAATGATTCTTCTAAAAACTTGTCTTTTTGGCGAAAAAGAGGCACAAATTGTTCTGTTGGAAACAAACATGCCTTTGGTAGGATGTGATGTGAAAGTTGTACTTGAAAGTTTACACATTTGTTGAGAGTTGCACGAAGAGTTCTACTGAAAGCATGTCTCGGTAGAAAACAGCACTAACATTTCTTCTAAGTTCTTTAATGCTGTTTTTATATAACAGCACTAAATTACTACTGAGATTTGTGTTTGGCGAAAAAACAATGTAAAATAAGAAGGGTTTAGTTGAGAAGATGGTACCATTTGCACTGACAAATTGTTCTGCTCTTACATAATTCTAATTTTGCTTTTCCTTCTTTAAAAAATATGATCTCACTATACCTCTATGACACCAAAGATGAGCACTAATATTTATTTGAGAGGAAAATCCTTTTTGTTTCATTCTAAGTTTATGTCTTGGTGGTTGAAGTGCACGTTTGGAGATAGCTTTTAACCCCTTTTATTGCCATAGACACACACAGCATTTGTAATAACTTCAAGAACCTCTCTGTGAGAAATGACATTGTAGTGAAAAGGTTCGTTGGAGCCTGCGAGTCAATCCCAAAGTCACAATAGTGCATGATATCACTTTCCTCTGTTTTTGTTTTAACATTCTGGGAACAATACCAGGAGAGTATGACTTTGTTGTAAAGTGGTCCGTCCCAAAAAGTATTACACTTTCAGAACATTACTGGTGGCACAGTTTGGTGTTGATTTTTTCTATTTTTTGTTCACATTGTTACATTTACCTAATATGGCTACATATTTAGCAGTCTCTGTGAAATGCAACTACACTTCACATTCAATCCTTCAATGATTTTTTTCTTCTCAAAGTGCAGGATTTGGATGAGAAAGCATGTCGCAATCATTTTTTATACAAGTCCATGGTTATGCCGAGGTCTTTTTTTCTTGGTTGTTTGTTATTATTTGTCTGAACTTTCCAAGAAAGAGTAACGTTCCTTCGCAGTCGTAACAATTCATGACGTGTACTTATTGAGTTTGCTGTTAGAATTACTCCATAAATTATGGTTCGTTTAATTTCCATTAGGAGCTCCTGGGATGGTTTAATATTCTAAAGCCATAGAAACAGATCGTTTTCTGAGAGTATGCTGACTGATATAAAAGAGGAAAAGATTTATGCTACCTTTATTCAGTTATTGTTCTGCTTGTTTTCTATTAAAAACTTTTATTATTTTAACAAGAACAATTTGGGGCAACTTTTTTTGTTTCATATGAATTTACGAAAACATTCTCAATGCATGTTCAGAATTTGGCATCATCATTCAAAACCAGTACTTTCATAGACACATGTACATTAGCAGAAAGTTAAGACTTTGTATTCACACGTGAAGTGTACCTTTGTATCTTACCTATAGTGCAATTCACATTGACATCATATTTCATCGCTAATAGATCACTTGAAGATACTTTAGTGTATGCTGCTTTCCGATCACTTTTTTTTTACAAATCCAATTTTGTTTAAATACATAATTATATTCTATCTGTAATCTGCTGATTGGCTTGATCCAAAATGCACTTCATGAGCTGTTCACTGAAGCAAATTTGAGGAAAATGCTGCTGCTTAATCAAAAGTAATAACACAAATATTTTGTTACGATGCTTTAAAACCAGAAAAATGTGAGAAATTATTCCGTTTCTTGAAGAAGACTCATCCCTTCCAAGCGCATGTAGGAATATAATGAAGAAAAGAAGAAGGCGGTGTCATTTAGTATTTGTATTGAAGATCAATCATTTGTTGACTATTGGATCGCTTTGAGGCGCTGCATTCGCACTGCTGCTCAGTCACATGGCCATTCAGTTCCCGAGTTGTGACAGTAGACGAATTCTCTCCTGTAGCCCATATCTTATAGGAAACTTTCTGTACCATGCATGACTAAAAATTCACCTGTGTTTCCATAGTGGTCCTATCAGGCAAGTGTTACTCCTTACAATCATCACTTTAATAGCAAGTTTTGGTGGCCTGAACTTTGGATTTGGGTGACCCGGCCCGGAGCAAAGAAAATCATTGTTCAAATTCTGTAATATTTGGTTGCCCAGGAGTTGGGCAAGTAAAATATGACATGAACTGAATGTTGGCGACCCAAAGTTTACTCTTGGTAGCCCCTGGGCCTGTGGGGCCAGTGCTTATTACTAGCCCTGGTACCATACATGAACATGTGTGAATGATACTGGAACGTAACATTCTGGGAGGCAGTGTGAGTATGTGATCAACCCATTCGCTACTGGAGCCCGGTATAGCATGTATGATGTCTATGGGATTACTACCTGTACATGTTCATCTGTTAGTCAATGCCATGGCGCTTCTTCCACACGTACAGTGTGTGCATATCATTGAATGTATTTGCATGTTGATCATTTCTTATTGTATTGAAACAATCACATGAGCGCATACTGTGCTCTGGGGGGTGTTTCACCAACACTAAAATCGATTTTAAGCATCAATTTTATGCGATTATAATCGTCCTGTTGAATCGATCCTAAAATTGACTTTAGTGTTTAGTGAAACGCCCCCCTGCTCTTTTTCACTGAGTATTTATTAACCGTCTGTCTATATATAAACGAATGCAATAGTAGTCACTTGTGTGTATATATATATATGTATGTATGTAACTATGTATGTAATGTATCTATGAATTCTAGTGATAGTGTATTAGGAAGAACGGAATAAGACGTGATCATCCTTACAATAGTACTTAACCCATAACATGGGAACGCAGTGTACCATGTATGAGAATTTCAAATTCTAAGAGGCAAAGAGTTAATTTAGATAAGTTTTATTTATCAATATCAGTTTGTCGGCTCTGAAGGGGGATAAGTTGGTTTGTGGTGCTCCTTTTTTTTAGATTTTAATTTTCTGGTAATTTTTGAAATAATCAATGAAAATAATATTTTTATGTGCAAGACGGCAGGTATTTTTTTGTTATGAATTTCAGATCTGAACATGTTTTTTTGTGCATGACTGCAAATATGTTTTGCTCTGTAGTCGTGTTTAAATTTTCCTCTCATTCACCGTAGTTTTTATACAGGAATTATAGGAGTGAAGGGCTGCATTTTGTTGATTCATTCAATAATTTTCAAGAAATTTCAGCTATTTCATAACTTTCACAAAATTGAGCTCTGAGAAAACTTCTATATAAATAGTCACTCGTAACATCATTTAGTTTCTGAAATTAGTAGGCTGAATTAACGTCAAACGGCAACAGATTTTTTGTTTAAAGTTTCTGATGATTTGGAATTTGGAAAGTTGTCTTCCTTTATTTTAACTTTCAAGTCTGTCAAATATACAATGATTTGTGATGGGTTTTTTTTCTTCAGGAATGTATGTGACCGAGAGAGCTCCACTCAAAAACCTGCGCACACATTATTTACAAGTTGTTGAATGTTTAGTGCTCTGTTACTTTACTTATCCCCCTTCATACCTTCACAAATGTATTGTTCAACATATGTTAAGATGACACATTATACCAGGATATATTACAGTTGAACCTCGTTATAACGAGCTCTGTTATAACGAGGTACCTGATATAGCTAGGTAAATTCACAGGTCCAGATTCTATGTGTTTTGTTGTTATTTAAGCCATGATACAACAATATATCTGATATAACGAGTAAACACATGCTCGTTATAACGAGGTTTCACTGAACACGTATAAAGTGCAAACCAATAGATAAGGGAGATGAAATGTACCACCCATCCACATGACAATGTATTGATCTGTTTAATAGTAGTAACTTGCAGTGTAGTGTTATTTATGAAGACTTTTATATACATAGTATTGAATCAATTGTTGAATAGTGCATGTTCTCTTTATGGATTTTTTTTTTTCTGTGTCTAGCTTGCCGGCCATTATTTCTTCTTCTTTGTGGGCCCTGGACATCGTTGCGTGTATATTTTTGTACTAAAATTATGATAATTAAAGTTAGGCGGGGGAAAAATAAAAGTGAGAGAGAGAGTGAGAGAGAGAAAGGGGGCATTTTAAGAGAATTTAGCCCCCCTCCCCGACCCCTGGTTTGTTGTCCACTGTTACCATACCCTGGCCCCGATGTTGAGGGGTCCTACGTGACAATTCTTCATGGTCTTAATTTTGGCTCCAAAACTCTTCCGAAAAATTTGCTGTTTATACATGTAATTCACTTGTCCGCAGCGGAGGTTATGCATATGATCTGCGGACAGTGCATGCACTTACAATATATATTCTTCCGAATTAGAATTTAGTGGTGTAAATATCGAAGCGTGATTGAAATACTGTGAGTTGATTTTTTTTTTTTCTCTCTGCATTCCGTAGCCATTAAAAAACTTGCCTTCCGCGACTGACGAACGTATAAATATAAGTCAAAGTATGCCAGATTCCCCTCCCTACACTGAAACGGTTGTATTAGTAGTAAGAATTGTACGTTATCAAACTTATTTCTAGAAGTTAATCAATCAATCAATGTCAGTGAATGTTCTGGTTCGATGAAATCAAGTTTTGGTAATGATGTTTTATAACTTGAGCTACTCTTTTTAAAAATTTATTGTTAAAATTATTTTGTTTTGGTATGGATCATGCGAGCCTTGTGCCTGGTAATATATATTAGCCGGCCATTTTCCCATCAGTTCCTTGTGTTGAATTGTGAAAGTATCAAAACAAATGTGAACACCAAATGGGTCTAAACTAAATTCATTTGTACCTTTCTATTAACATTTAAAAACAATTATTATTACGCTGCTTGCTGAAAAAAATTATGTCAATCAAAATGGTATGGAATCAACCAATGTAAAGAAAGAGAGAGACGATGTCCTTCATAATATGGACCAAATTTGTGTTGTGTATGGCTCTAGTGAAAGAGAAACTAATTCAGAACTTTGTACGTTCAAAATTATTTCTGTTTCCTTTAGCCTCCCCCCCAATAATATCCCCAGAAACATGACGGTATAGCTTTGATTTTGTATATTGCCGTTAGCGATTTCTCGTTAATCAAATAAAATGTAATACTTAGTAATGACATTGCAAAGGGATCTGAAGGATACGGTGCAATGTATAGTGATGTGATGTAATATAGAACCTTAAGTTTGTTCACAATGTGTTAGGGGAGGCATCATAATTATCACTGCCATCCTACCGCAGGATCCGCTTGGAACGGTTTTGCGCGCACTTGAAATTCGTTCCAAGCGGGAGGCCGTGGCGTCCCGCTCAGCTGGTGCACGCTTTAAAATGCATTGTCCCTTGCGGCCAGAACGCATTTCAGGAGAGCGCGTTGCGCACATCGTTCACATGCGGGCCACTGATGGATCCCGCTGCCTCCCGCTATATATAATTTTGATGCCTTCCCTTGTGTATGTATGACACCCGAGTCTATCTTCTCGTTGATTACATCAGGACAATGCATTTCACAGTTTTCTCCTCATTTGCATGTGACATAGTGATAATGTAGGAAGACCAGATTTGTGCACTTTATACCTAGATTATTAACCAACCTTGATGTTTTTTTTTCTTGTCATTTTTCATGTGTGGTCTTTAATTTTCTCTCTTTCTTACAATTTGGACTGTTTTGACTGATTAAATAACTATATATTAGAGCAAAGTGTGTATATTTTGCACTAAATGGTGTCATTCTGAGTAAATGCATGTTCATCACTTGAGGTAGACACCGATTGCCCTTTTTAAGAAATAAACAAAAGATAAATGTTGCTTTTATACTTATGATTTTGTCAAAAGGTGATTTAACACTCTTAAATTGGTTGTCGGGAAATGACATCCCATCCTTTTTATAGTTCCTTTTTTCTTTTTCTTTTTACAATTTGCTGTCACGGTAGTGTAAGTTTGCCAAAATGCATGAAAAAAAATCATGAAGGGCTAATTGCACAAAACATACAATCATCAGTTGCAAATACTGTGATAGCAACCAATTAGTCCTCTGATGCAGGCTATTTAGACGCTATTAACATTGCAGGCAACTGTGAGCTATGTTGTGACCTACTAGGTCCACGGATTTGTGCAGGAGGCTCCCAAACTCCTTCACAAAGATACTTATTTGAACTTATTTGAAATTTGTGTGTAGTTTGTAAATACTTAATTCATGCTCTTTATTGTATAAACTGTAAATATATTCTACACTGCTGACTTTAAGGAATTATTGGTAGCACAGAGAACTCGAGATACGTGTGATATTTTGTCCATAGAAATAGATTGTGTCGGGGAACAGATGTACCGTAAAAATTGTTGAAATCAAAGTTGAAAAAAAAAAAAACACTGGAAGGACTGAATGTTTGATTCATTCACACATGAACAAAAATTGTGTCTGTATGTGCATCATGTCGAAATGTATTCATGAAATAGTTTGTAAGTTATTGACATCCACTGTACTGTAAACTGCAGTCCATGATATTCTTTCATAAATTTGTGTTTTGAGATTTGTAATATGCAAAGAGAGAGGAGGTGTTTCACATGCTTGTTGGAAATATACATTATTGTTGCCCCACATTCTAATGTGTGCCTTTGCTGTATTTATTTTGTGTTCTACATCTACTCTAGTCTCTAGACCTTGTAACTGAAGTAAAAAACAACAATCCTTACTAGTCCGAACTGGTGATGTTTGATTGTGCTAAAGGTGTCAAGACCCTCTTACATGTATGCCGACTGGGTGCCAAGCTTTGCAAATGTTCGGGAGTGGTGCAAGCTCGGCTTGAAATTTTGTCCGGCGGGTGAGAGCAAAACAAAAGTTCTGCATACCATCTTGTAGGACGAAAGCCTTCTCTATGGGTTGCCAATTTTTCAAATAATCATTGATTTTTGTAATTTGTGGAATATTTATCCCCCCAAAAAGAGAACTAAATTGGTTTATTACAAGGCTCCCAAACTTTAAAGGGGAGCCTAATGCTGGCATTTTTGTCTACTGTTACTAATAAGAGCATAATTCCCGGCACTTCTAGTTGTATTATCTTGGGTATCACTAATAATGGAAATAATCAATGTTTTTGAAACCACGTTTTGACTGAACACTGGAGGCTGCGATGTTTTCCAACTGTACCATATGAAATGTCATCTGATGCGCTCAGATGATGTTTCATACAGTGCCGTTGGAAAACATGGCAGCCTCCACTGGTCCGTCAAAACAGTGTTTTCAAAAACATTGATTATTTCCATTATTAGTGATATCCAAGAGGAAATATACAACTAGAAGTGACAAGAATTATGTATTTATTAGAAACAGCAAGCAAAATTTATAATATTGCCTTTCCCTTTAAATATCTACAAAGCATAAGTGATGTAGTTCCCTTCTCTATATGATATAAATACTGTGAAGGATGAGGTGCAGAAAAAATGTACAGATAGGTACACCAGCAAGTGAGCTATATGTAATGAGTTGTTGAGTTACTACAAACATTTCTAATATTTTCAAACATTTTGAAATATTTGTAATAAACCCTAAACTAAAAGGGTTATATGCAAAAAAAAAAAAAATGTTATTTCCAACATTTTGTAGGATGAAGCTAGAAGATGAGAACAAATTATTGATTTTGAATTTGATGCCATAGTGGTACTTCGCCATATTTTCCTGGATATGATTTAAAATATCACATATTTTCAAAATGATTTCCATTAAACTTCAGGATCAATACTGTTAGCCATTTTGGAGCATATACACCATTCCGATTATACATACAAACAACAATCTCTGGTTACAATGAACTGAGAAATACAAATATTGATTTTTTATTCTTCAATAATTCATTATTACAAAAATATTTTGCACAAATATTTAATATTCCTCATAATTTATATTCATGATAAAACAACATCTAAGTACATGTATGTGTATTTCTCCATCATAACTTCCTCTAAAAAGCCAATAAAATTTCCCATTATACAGCAGCTCGAAGCAAAACCCTAAATTGTATAATTCACAATAAGAATGAATTCTACAATATACTTCTCATATGTCATTCTAATAATTGCTGTTACTACGTGGTAGTTATCATTTTTTTCAAACTTCTAAAATTGCACATTTATTAGAAATATGTATGTACTTTTCAAGCAGTGTTTACTCAAATACATGAATACATTTCATTTGCATTTTTTTAAAAATCATTAGTAATAACATCTATGAAACAATTATTTTGTTTTTTCCAAATGGTTTAATGACAAATGACACTAATTGGTAATTCTAAAAAATATGTCTTTGTGGTGTAGATGATTTTGTTTTGTCCTTTCACCAACACAGGGACAGGGCACATTTTAGTTTGATTCTCACGAGTCCATTGTGGTATGTTTTCATCATTACTCACAACATGCAATGGGCATCCAATGTTTAACCTACGTTGGTGAAAGCAAACCATCAGTTCCTCATTCTTTCAATTAATATTCTACCTACTGATTATAAGTGAGTTTTCTTATCAATTCATATTCATATAAATTCAGGTTTCTAGTGATCCAACAGTAATCTTTTGACCAATGTATCTGTCCAGCAAAGACTTTGTATATAAATGTATTTTCTATAAAGTTATATGACCAGCAAAACAACCTTCTATCAATCATCTTTCGATCAATCCACCTTCTATCAAGCATACATTAATTTATCTTCTATCAATTCATCTTCTATCAATCCATCTTCTATCAATCCATCTTCTATCAATTCATCTTCTATCAATTCATCTTCTATCAATTTATCTTATATTAATTCATCTTCTATCAACTCATCTTCTATCAATCCATCTTCTATCAATTTATCTTCTTTCAATCCATCGTCTATCAATCCATCTTATATCAATCCATCTTCTTCCAATCGATCTTCTATCAATTCATCTTCTATCAATTCATCTTCTTTCAATCCATCGTCTATCAATCCATCTTCTATCAATTCATCTTCCATCAATTAATCTTCCATCAATTCATCTTCTATCAATCCATCTTCTATCAATTCATCTTCTAGCAATTTATCTTCTATCAATTCATCTTCTATCAATTCATCTTCTATCAATTCATCTTCTATCAATTCATCTTCTATCAATTCATCTTCTAGCAATTCATCTTCTATCAATTCATCTTCTATCAATTCATCTTCTATCAATTCATCTTCTATCAATCCATCTTCTATCAATTCATCTTCTATCAATCCATCTTCCATCAATTCATCTTATATCAATTCATCTTCTATCAATTCATCTTCTATCAATTCATCTTCTATTAATTCATCTTTCCATCAATCCATCTTCTATCAATTAATCTGTTATTAATTCATCTTTCCATCAATTTATCTTATATCAATTCATCATAAATCAATTTATCTTCTATCAATTAATCTTCTATCAATTCATCTTCTATCAATTCATCATCTATCAATTCATCTTTCCATCAGTCCATCAGGTATTCAGAAGTCATTCTCCGGAGTATGCCTGTACTCCAGACTGATATTACTAAAGATGTATTCTTCATTAGTTGCTGGGAGAACCTAGGGTTATCTTCTATCAATTCATCTTCTATCAATTCATCTTTTTATTAATCCATCTTCTATCAATTCGTCTTTTTATCAATCCATCTAGTCTATCAGGCATTCAGTAGTCTCTCTCCTGGGGTAGCCTGTACTCCAGACCTAGATGCCTAAAGATGTCCTCCTCACTGGTCACTGGGAGGACCACCCCTTTGGAGATCTTCTCCTGGCCACTCCGGACCACCCCTGCTCGCATGGCGTGCTCCGACAGGGACATGCCCTGAAAGTCAAAGAGTAGAAGAAGAGAATGAGATTAGTCAGATATATCTTGGCAGATAAAAACACATATATTGTAACTATTATATATTTTAAATATCTGTTTTTATAAATTGAAGAGTGACTGTATTGTCTCGTAATTAATACTTTTGAAATTCTCAATTTGTAATTGTTGTAGGAACTTGTCATTTCATAATTGTTCAACCATTTAAAATGTGATTTATTTTACTTTTCTTATAGCCTTTCTAAAAGTCCCTTATAACCTCTTCTTTTCCATAATTCACAAATCTTTGCTTTATTTCTCTACTTTTCTCATAACTGTTACCCTTTTCTTGGCTAGTGCTCTCATTGATCGGTTGAAGTGCCCAGAGCCTGTGAAGTGTACCAGAGCACAGGGATATTCACTGTAAGGAGCCACGATTATGTCAATGCGCCGATGCTACAGTGAGATAATCAATGAGATACATGAGAAAAATAAACATATTTGATAACAATATAAAAATTGATATTGCATAATAATTGATATGTATAATTGTAAATACTGTATTTGATTGATTATACTTTCAAAGTTTTTTGTTTTTTTTTCATTTCAGGGACCGTCTGAAAAAAAGAGTAATTGGCTGAGTAACCGTCCCTGTTGAAATAAAACGAAAATAAATACACTACAATAATGAAAATAATATATACATATATTTGAGTCATTATAACTGAACTACAAAGAGGACTAGCGCCACCTACTGGTACATAATAGATAGTATGTGTGTGTCGTTTACCTCATCCTACGGTTTAAAAATTCGCGTGCGTGTACATGTATACAGCAGACGACGCAGCAGGTAGAAGTCATTTATCTAATTAATGGGTCATTATGATTTAGTCATCTTACCTTTCGTTCGTCTCCAGGTAGTTTACACACGCCCATGTACTTCTTATGCTCCCCCTTCTCTTCTACTCGAATCAGATCATCCGTGATAAAACCTGAAAACATGATTGAAGAAGTAAAACAAATGTCATATTATTAAGCATTATCATTGATGTCCATTTTCTTAATGATCTTCATAATTATAACTATTCACCCCGATTAGGTCATCCGTCATAAAACCTGAGGAAAAAATGGCAGACAGAAATTAAGATTTATCTTCACGATAGCTTTCTCATCTGTATTAATATCAGGGTTCACACAGGACCTGGTAACCTGGAAAGTCATGGAAGTTGACTCTTTTTTTGTTGTTGCAATTTTCCAGGCCTTGAAAGTCAGTGAAAATTGCATGTACACTGGGCTCATGGGTCATGGAAAGTCATGGAATTTCATTTCTTCAGCACTGAAATACAAATCAAGATTTTTAGAGCTTATTTTGGTACTGGCAAAAAGTACTGAAAGAAATTGACTTGCTTGTGTACCATGATGAAAGGTCACGGAAAATCATGTAATTCTTGCTGTAAAGCCAAGGTCATGGACAGTCATAAAATTTGACTTGAAAATCCCATAATTATACGTAATAATTACAATGTTTCAAAGATGTTTGTATGGAATGAAAGCTGATGTTGAGTGCCTTCAAAGGCTTCAAATATTATAGTGTAAAATCTCAAATTTCGATTTTTGCCAACGTATGATTATGCCAGAGCCAGTCGCAAACAAAAACAAACTATAATAGTTGACAACATTATGATTACGAGAATAACCTGCTAGCTAATAACAATACCTCGTGCAAATCTTGAACAAACAACAAGGAAACCAAATCCCCAGGTTATCTTTTTTTTCCAATGTCACTGGCGAATTTAAGAAAGCAGCAAAAACACTTTACAAAATTCACGCTTTGGAGTAGAAATCTAGCCTTACCGAAACCAAGAACTACACGTACTACACATACTTAATTATCCCATCAGCGATTTTTTTTTCTTTCTTCTTTTTCTTCTAGAAGTCGGATGGAACGGGGAAAACAAGCAAGTCGCTGTCCGATCGAAAATATTTTGATAATCACAAGATTTAACCCCGTCATCCTCAATAACACATATATGTGTGTTCAAACACTATGATGTTTTAACAACTAGGCACACTACAACTACCGAGAAAGAGAGAGGGGGGAGAGATGGAGTTAATCAAAACACACGACTGCCATCAGTATGTATAGAGAGCATCGATACAAAAATACCGATGATAGAGAGACGGCAGTGGAATGATGCGACGGGTCGGATTACAATTTGGTGGCCTTCGGTTGCCGCGTAGCTTATTTCCAAACCCCGTCAGAAATCACGCCATCCATCGAAAAGGCACTATAGTCAACATAGACGTTCGATGAAGGAGCTAGCTAGATCGAGGGGCTGCGCCCCCCCCCCCCCCCCCATTACAAGAGTTTAAAATAACACCCGATAACTGAGCACAAAATCAAATCACATTTGGGACCAAAATCAACTAAACATAGGCCGCTAATTTCCGAGCAAAATTAGTTAATTTTATTTAGAAGATACAATGATGTTATTCGGGCAAACGAACTCGGCATTATACCCCCCCCCCCCCCCCTCCTCCCCTCGAAGAAATTTGCCCAGACACCCATGATAGGAGAACGAGGTGCTGGCTGATCTTTAAGAATCGTTTTCGTTCCTCCAACGTGTTATTTGTCTCCATCTCGGCACCGCTGTCCGAGGGATGCCCTGGTCGGTTGGCATAGTTACCTCGAATACGTCTGTTGATGTTGATGCAAGACTTACTCCGATGCATGCATGTTTTTCTTTCCTACACTCATCTAACACTTAATCAACACGTCCAACTTTTCGAACTTAATCGGACCGCATCAGTACATCAACTGATCAATCTTAAAGTGATCTATTAACTTTGTCAAATTCTACCAAAATCCCTAGCGGACCTGTCACATTTCTTGTGCCTTGTTGTTTGGCTTATGGTCAGTAGCGTAGCTACTTGGAGGGGGGGGGGGGGGGGGGGGGGGGGGCAAGTGCCCCTCCAATAAATACACACACAAACAAAATAGATCATGGGGGAATTAAAAAAAATACATAAGGTGTGCCCCCAATCAATTCTATGAAACTATCACACATCATTCTGAAGAATCTTATACAAGGATAATGGCATAATAAGTATAACTTTTGTAAAGATCTGATGAAGTTAGTGGATCAATTTATAGGTATCCTGTTGATAGGACAACCATTAATGGCAAAACTCTTGTATTCGGAGAGAATGCCTGCAATTATGTGTTAATATATATATAATAACAAACGTTTCTGAGAAAATTACCAAGCCATGAAAACATTTCTGAGTTTGTACATTCGTACTCTGTGTTTTGTGTTCGTTTTCTTACCGCCTTATTTTCATCTCTCCCTCGTCATGCTCACAGACGATTCTCCAAGAAATGACTATTTGAAATGTGTATATGACTCTTCTATCCAACTAATCGTTTGCATGCGACAACAAAGTTATCGAGTAAATTGTATTATTTCAGTGGTACGTGTAACCCGATTCAACCCAGATTAGGGAGTAGAGCCAGAGAGTGGTGTCAATAATTAACGCAAGAGTTGGAGTTGGAGGGGTATAGCATTAAGAAATTGGACTCATCCCAATGTTTTCATAATTATCCTGTCAAAAAACAAAAAAGTCTTTTTTTGCGCCACAGATTATGGGAACTTTCTGGTACATTCTATATATCAATAATATTTCACATTCTCCGAGTCTTTAAACGCGGTTAGACTATATACGTCATGTACGTCGACCGGAGAATCTCAGTCTCAGTTCCGACGGCATGGTTCCGCCGAGACTGCGTCTGGCCCAATTGACTGTATTGTAGGAAGTCAGATATATAAAAGAAAATCCCATTTATCATATTCATAATAAACTGAAGTCGGTTATTTCCGAGTCGGTCCTATACGTCAGTCTTTTGAATAACTGGGGCGGTATTCAATTCCATACTTAAGTCAAAATTTAGCTTAAGTAAATTACTTGGCCGAAATTGGGATTCGATTTATTCATCAACTGAAAATCTTACCAAAAATTTGATGTCTAAGGTCTTCAAATATTTTATTTAGATTTTGTTTAACTGAAGTTTAAGTCTTAAACAGATTTTAATACGAGTTCTCAGCCTAGAAAAATGCTAAGTAAATTTCTTACTTATTGAATTGAATACCAGCCCTGGCCCGCCGGCCGCTGGGACAAGTGAATCCTCAAAAAGTTGTACTACATTTTGTCGGAGTGGACATTTAACTTGCCTAATTATTGAACTACATTTTGTAAATAATTATTGTGAATCATGTTGCAGGTTTAACTTCTTTCTTTGCTTTCCTCCAGAGCACTAGTCCGGAGCATTTGGACAATCAGCGCCCATGAAGCACCCTGATGGTAGGACTTGGAAAAGGGGCCGGCGGGGTATAAAAGTATGACACAAGAAGCACAAATCAATCTGACACAATCGGGAGAACTCCGCACTGCGCCGGTACATCTGTATAACCCCCTCTCATAATTACGCACCTAATCATTACGAGTAATCATTACGACGTGGAAAACCGGGCCGGGGTACTTTCAGCACAGTCACATGCATGGACTAGTTAGTAATAGTCGGGAAACAATATTTTGCTGGAATATTCGGCAGAAATTCGCCAGATGGTTTCTTGGCATTGACCCGATCTTTTAAACAGCTAGTAAATAATTAAGCACTGCTCACTGATTCAACCTTTGCAAAGCTAAGAGGGATGGGATGGAGGCACGGGCGTAGCGAGTTACGTAATACCTATTCAACTGGGGGGATGAATGAATAGATCACCCCCCCCCCCCCCCCACTTGAATGGGTATCAATGTCATGTCTACGCCCGTGGATGGAGGTCACGGGGTGACCCCATGCAGTCATATCCTCCCTCCCTCCCTCTCCGTTTGTCACCAGCTACGTCATTGCTCCACGTGACCTTGCAGTTACAATAGAAGCTTGATGCTGTCGATGCAGATTGTATACCTTATATCACATAATACCATTCCAGAAGCTACATAGGGGTGTGTAGGGGGGGGGGGGGGGGGGAGGGGTTAGCGGGGTGCTTTGCATTCTAATAACTTTACAAAACCAATATAAACCATAAGGGAACAATCATTTATAAAATCAAAGAAATAGCCTACATAGGATTGAACCCAAATAATTCGCGGGCTTCGCCCCACCCTGTCTGACCAAGTTACGTCACTGCTACAAAGTATATGACGAGGTATGTACACTGCTGCATGCCAAATCACTAACTTGGTCTCGGGGAAACGAAGTCAGCGTGACATGCTCGAGGCAGAGAGTGCATGGATGACTCCCCCACATAATTTTCTTTGTAATCTGGTAATGACAGTCTCCATCTCAAACCCTACTGTCAAATGTTATCATCACGTATTCCCTGTTGTTTTTGTTGTTGTTGTTGTAGATGCATTGATTACACGAGTATGTTTTACTGCTGCGTGCTGCCAAGAGGAACACAATCAGCGCTGCGTGCTCGACAACTCCCCCACATCATCATCATGTTTCAGCATCACATTTTCCTGGCAACGATGCCGCTCTCGCGCCGAGCACTGTCAGCTTTTATTTGTATAATTCGTTACTTTTTCTTGTAAGGTCTTGGATATACAACATAGCACTATACTGATGGCGCTTTTCATCGGGCCACGTCCCGTTCCAACATTCATGCACTTCAAAAGGTCTGGCATGTTCGACTGACATCACTTCTTGGCAATGACCGGTTCTTGAACTTTGTAAACTTTCGTTTCGCAACGTTTCGCTTGTCTAGTCGAGATAGAGACCGCCATTTGCCAAGAAATGATGCGGGGGAGTCATCGAACATGTCACGCTGATTTTGTTTCCCCCAAGACAGAGTTTAATGACTTGGCAGCAATATGACAACAGTTCATCTCATCATTTTAGTTTCATCTACTGTATATCGGGTGTTAGGTGTTCAGAGTTAGGTGAAAGGTGTTAGGCTTTAGGTGTTAAAGCATGTTTTCGGTTTATAATACACACGGACAACATTATAGGGACCGGCACCAAATGATATGTTCTTCCTTGCCGGTTTCCCCATTCGCACATTATTCTTGTATGTTGTATATGTTGTCTTTATCTTACGCTATTTGTTTTGGTCTGCTTATATGGTTTTATATGAAGAATGGAATAAAAATGGATTGGATTGAATTGAATTGAATTGAATTAGTAGGTTCATGGTCTTTACATTATCTACGGTGATTTTTGTATCGGGCCGAACCACTTTCAGTTGACCCCTCTCAAAACATTTCTTGGCAATGATCAGTTCTAGAACGTTGTAAACTGTCATCATTCCATACCAATAGCGCTGTCCATATACATGTAGTTAGTTAAAACGCTAAAGTCCTTCCCGTGCCAATTTGGCACATAAGGCGGCGCCTATCCCTAGGCCACACTATTATACGTAGTGAAAGTTACAGAAGGGGGCTAGTCCTCTGGTAACTCCGTGTGTTTAACTTTCTCTTCTCCATTCTATAAATGCTGAGCGCGTGGATAGAAGGCAGGAAGTACCATTTTTAAAGTCTTTAGTATGACCCGGTCGCGAAAATTTTTTTCCTACGAACTTTTTGTCTCTGGCGCATGCGCACATGATTCTTACGAACTTTTTGTCGGATATCAGACTTTAGTGAAAACGCTGCATGATACATTTACTAAATGAACCGCTACTCACCATGTATTATGGCAAAAGAAAAGAAGAGTCATAAGAGAGGATTCGAACCCATGATACCAAGTGTTGATACCCACAGCGTGACCAATAGGATACGTAAACCGCTGATGGTCGTCAGTATGGTCTCACTGTAATTATAACCCTCAAACTCAATCCTAGTTATGAATATTCATGAGTAGCCCACGTCGCTGCTTATGAATAATTCATTAGGACAAAAAGTTCGTAGGAACAAAAAAACTAGCGACCCGGTCAGCTAGGGTTCGAACCCGGACCTACCGTGCTTGAGGCGGACACTCTAACCGCTAAGCCACCAGCATGCTCGGTGGCCTCTTCAATAATATCCGTTAGAGCGAATTATTTAGCGAATATCAACTGGTGAAAATGTTGTATAAAACACCCGGTATACTAATCAATAAAAGTGTTATTTTTTGTTTGTTTTAAGACCAACAATTTCTGGCATATTTCGTGGTTAGAAAGGACGATTTGGCAACATTTCAATTACTGAAAGTTCGTTTAACTACAGTCATGATTGTATAATGCGTGACAAGCAATTTCTATCATGGAAGTAAGGAATACCGGGAACAGGAACAGGAACGAGGTTTACACAATCACACTTCCTGCCGGTTTAGGGCGGTTTATTGGGTTAAGTTATCACAGATAACACAACACAATACATGACTTTGTTGTCTAGTTCACTTCAACTAGTAGTAGTACAAGGACATGCCAAGGTGAATACTACTTCCTCACATTGTACACCGACTTCATTCTTCACGTGTGAAGAGGACACCTGTGCCCCGTTGCAGAAAGAGATACAATCGATTGTAAGTTACGATTAATCGTAAATCAGATCACGTGTTCTAGATGCGCAAATCTGATTAGTTGAAACGCGTACATTTTCTGACTTACGATCAATCGTAAGTTCGTAACTTACAATCGATTGTATCTCTTTCTGCAACGGGGCCCTGTACTGGTGTTCGGATATATAGTGGTCAGAGCTGCGCTCTTCGCACTATATCGGCCCGCCGGGTTCGAACCCTGGCTGCGTCTGTCTATCGGATGGTGACGATAAAGGGCGGTTCCAGACGTAAATAATCATATTTGATTGTTGAACGCGTCTGTAAAAACTTAATAACCAACCAAACCCTCTTCACTTGACTGCAATAGGACGTTTGGTCCCCTCGAGCTTGATCTCCAACACGTATATTATCACATACGACTCTGATGACGTAATTGTTCAGACCTGCGCTGGGCTTGGACCGTTTGGACCTCGGTGTTCATGTTAACTTTAATTGATTGGTTATAGGATATCCGTCTTCATTCATATAATGTCACTCAATAATATCCACAGGACCACCTAATTGTATTATACGCAAGTGTCATGGAATATATTGATTCGGGCCTTCGTCTTGAATGCTGGGGTCGTGAGTTCGATACAGCCCGCATGTTACGTCAACGACTAAAATACAAGGTGACCCAAACAAAAACCGGAACATGGTACGTGCCATTATACTAAAGAAACGTGATGACTAGCTTCACGGGATAGGGCATCTTTTACAATGAAAAACGATACCAAGATCAGTAATTTTGGTCGTGTAGTTTTTGTTTTAGGGCGCTCTGAGTGACACCATGTCCGGTTCCCATTTTTGTCAATGTTTTTGTCAATGACACAAGTCAGTGCCTGATAAATCGCACTTCCTGCCCGTCATATCGTCGAACAACCATGCCCATTCTCTCCGCACATAGCTGAATGCAAACTAACAATTGCGCGCGTATTGCTATGATGGGCAGTAAGTGCGATTTATCAGGCCCGGATTTGGTAAAAATTGACAAAAATTGGAACCTGACAATGGTGTCACTCAGAGTGCCCTACAACAAAAACTACACGACCAAAATTACTGTTCTTGGTATCGTTTTTCATAGGAAGAGACACCCTATCCGATGGACATAATCATGTTGTTACTATATTTTGGGAAGTGCCCCGTTCCGTTTTTTGGGGAAGGGGCCACCATGTATAGTCATCGACCTATTTTTGACATGACATTCAGATCATAATTTATAGCTACATGTATTTACATTCTTGAAGCGGAGAAGAACGAAGAAACAGCGGGCCAAAAGCTTACTTTTTCCTTCAAAATATGATGCTCCTGAATTGTATCATACATATCATCACCTTTTGTATGATTCGTAAGACCTTCAACAGTGTGGTCAGGTTGTACAGTTAGTCTCGGCAGCTGAAGATATGTTTATTTCATCGCCGCCTGACAATGCCTCAAGTAATGATCCATCACAACATATTAAAAACTATCGGGTTGGAACAAAACTCAGATGTAGGACGAGGTTGGAGATAAAGTATAGGGCCATTCTTGGTCACGTGTGTGACCCAAAACATGACAAATTTTGAAATGGGATGCTTATATTTCAGTAAGTATGAGACTATAATGATTTTTACTTCATATGTGACTTGAATATGTTGTAGTCTTTCAAACTTAACACAAAAGATTTTATAAGGATTACGTAACTCAATGTCAGAGGTCAAATGGCATGGGTCACGTGTGTGACTTCGCACGGAGCGCTTTTTTCATAACTAAATTTCATTTGGAAAATTCTTTAAAATATGAATAGCTATAATGTTCATCTTATTACCAGAGAAGTACTATACATTTGTAAGTACAACAATAGCAATGAATGAGAATTATATCAAACCGTTGTTTTTTATATTACTTAATTATGTGGCAACGTCTGGTCACGTGTGTGACATTTTGGGGTGGTCACGTGTGTGACATGTACAATATGAATGGAAAAATGGGAATTTTATAATATCGGGTTTAGAAAAGAATGAAAGGTTGAATTTTTACAAAGTTGGTATCAACCTGTACAGGAAAGTGAGAAGAATGAGCTTGCTAATTATCTTTTTGATATCTTGATTATTTTCTGAATTATGATTATTAGAAAAATATTGAAATATGTAAATTTATGCAAATGAGTAAAAAAGTTTCATTTTAAACTTCAAATCATGTATTTCATGAAACTTTACACATGAATCATTCCAAAAATGGAACAAAACTACAGAAAAATAAAACTTCAATTTTTCCGAAAAAGTTTCACTTTTCAAAGAATGGCCCTATAACATAATTATCATGATTATTATAATGTATATAACATAATTATCATGATGATATTGCATTACTCCCGAAGGACCCTACGATTTGCGACAAGTAACATCTGTGGTGCGATCTTATGTCCTCGGCTATTCCATATAAATTGAAATACATCAGTTTGCTTGTCAGCAATTATGTCAAGTTTGTATATAGACGTTTAATTGTATATACTATATCTAATTGTGGGACCCCAAGGAAGAACAGCGGTTTTGTTTTTTTAATTCTGCTGAATTGGGTCATCCCCCGTTGCACTTCATTGCTGTATTTATTGTTGTGATTTCGGAAATAAACAAACAAACAATAACATTGTATTTAATATAATGTTGCGTTATTTCCCCCTATTTTCCCCATTCAGGAAGTCGCTATACCACTTCATGACAATTTTGCCGGTATATATAACCACTGTTGTTGAGTTTTACCCAGAAATGACGTGGCATGCGGAACCGCATAGAAAACATGGTATATAGCGGGGGTATATCCTCCGGTCGTCACTCAAAAAAGAAGATAGTTGACATAAAACATGGATTATTTCCGCTATTAGTGGCACAAGAAGAAAATATACGACAAAAAGTTATAGGAATTATATAGACACTTCATTTCAGATTAACATATAGTTTTGGTAAGGCTGAGCCAAGTAACCAAAACGTGCAAAATAACATTAAAAACTAATAGTTAAAACTCCACCATGCTCGAAAGGTATAGAAAATTACAAACGACTAAGTAAAAAGCCTGTTATCATTAAAAAAGAGCCATTAAAACACAAGAGGGCGGTCTCTAAAAAAGTATTCGTTTCAACCATTTTTCATACAAAATTATGCATGTGATGTTTAAATGGAGAGATCATCAACAACTATTTAAAAACCTCTTTTGAACATTTTTGAAAAAAGTGTAAGCATTTTTAAATTTTTTTTTAAATCATCGAATAAATCTGGGCCCCAGATTTATTCCGATCGGATATATTAATTGATATTTCAGAACGTTTCTGAACCGATTTTGATGAAATAAAGTTTATTCTCTCATTACAATTGTATGCTCTTCCAAATTTTACACTGTTTTTCATTATCTCACAAACAAATTATTTCGTGCAGCGCCCTCTATACCAAAAACTGAAATGTGCCAACATTTGGCTTTCCTTTAAAGCTATAATATGGGTGCTATTTTAGACATAAAGGCCCGGATTCACAAAGGAGGTTTGTGTAAACCATGGTTTTAACCATGGTCTTCATCTATGGAGTGCTGCTCGTATAGACAAGTAAAACAATTTCTAATTTCTAATGATATGACTGATAGTGCTTGCTAACCAGCAAATTTCTCCATCTGAGAAGACAAACATTTATTTGGTGCCTTTAGTAAATGTGTAGCATCAACATTGTTAACAAGTAAGGAGTTTACAAATGGCACTCCATAGATGTAGACCATGGTTTAAACCATGGTTTACACAAACCTCCTGTGAACCTTGTGAATTCCACCCAAATGGTCTTTAAAAAAACGGAATAGCAATGTTACTCTGAACAGCAGAACGTTCTTTAAATATTAAAATCTTATATAAAAGAACAAATTAAACAGTGTATGTACACGCAGAAATCGTAAGGAAAACTACAGTACTTTCGAAGAAAAATAAATCGTCGTAAAGCCGATGATATTTTTTCACTGGCTTATTTTTACAAATCCTAAAACATGTTTTCGCAAAGTATGCATGTGCCATGAATTCACGTTTCAAGCAAGATTCACAGTAAAAAGAGACTATAGATAACGAGTCTGGAAAATTGAGCCTAAGCGCACTACCCAAGTACTCGAGATTACCTCTATTAATTTGCTCCCAAATGTACACTGCTTCTGAAGATGAAATAATCACAATAATGACAATTACGATAAGTTTCTGCCGAGTTTGCCGAGTGCGCAAAATGATAAATCTTAGCCTCAAGAATAAGAGACGATCACATTCACAAGATTGATGATCGTTAAAGAAACATGAAGATGAAATGTGTTATGCACGTGCAGTATAAGGTCATGAAGATATCAGCGTTTGGAGCACGTGGGGCCTAATTGAAGATAGAAGATAATAATGAAAATTCATTACAGAAAGAAAACAATTTATGCGTGAAAAGGGGAAATTAAAGACATAAAAAGGGGAAATGAAAACGGAACAAACGTGAAAGGCATCTTTTGCAAGATGCTCTGATTTGTTTTTCTTCATCACGATCAAAAACACATACACATGCACACACGCACATACACACATGCGCACACACACACACATACATACACCGTTGACTACACACATGTGACGTCAGTGGCGCAGCTTGGGGTAATTAACGCCACGTCATTAAAGGGAAAATTTCCCCATCATCTATTTACCTTTGATTAATGTTTGCCCTCTGAACAAAGGAGGGACATCATTCAAAGTCAATCGCCGTATGGGCTAATCCCATTCATCGCGTATAGCGTGGAGGCTGCCATTATATTTTTTGAAACCAGGATTTTGAATTGTTCGCGCCGAATTGCTACGTCAAACCCGAACAAACAAGCTCGGTCTCTTTTTGTTAGCTCTCGCAGCTCGCGGGGTTTGTGCACAAACACAAAACGTGAGCCAACAAAAGCGTAGTTCGGGTTTGACGTCACATTTTAGAGCGATCCGAGTTTCATAAATATCAATGGCAGCCTCCTTGGTGTTCGCGATGAATGGGATTATCCCGTACAGCGAGTGACTTTGAATGAAGCTCATTCCTTGCTCAAGAGGCCAATGTTGGTCGTATTTGCATGAAATTGTGTTTTAATGTTCAGAGAACATAATCCAAGGTTATATGTTGGGGAAAATGTCCCTTTTAGTAACATTGTCCAAATCCTCAAAATTTACTTGGAACTCTTATGGAATTATCTCATACCTTGTCATATGCATAATTAAAGTGGACTTCCACACGATTTCAAGCTTCTAATGATTGAAAGACAGATATTCTAGGTCAATAAACACAATTTTGTATGAAAAACGTATGATTGTGGGTTCTTATAATTGGCTTTGAAATTCTAATGACACAAATTCGCGAGCGAGCTTGTTCTATCCCACAATGCACCAATTTGTGACGTGCGACCCTCACTATGCGCCTATCTATGTTTTTACACTGCAGCGAATGTGTTCTTTTGATCGGACCAATACAATGCTCGATTATGAATAGTTTAGTCCACGATGCGCCACTCAACCGTGCCTTTGAGCATTACTGCATTGTTGAACCGTTTGAAAATACTTGCCTGCCCGAAATTGTAACACGTTTGGCTTTCATTGGAATTTGAATAGACACAAAGTCCTGTAAACGTGGTTATTGAATTTGCTGGCTCTGCATGACCGGCTATTATGAATGACACAACTAGTGATTACAATGCAGTGGCACCGGATGCAAGCCTACTCAAGAAATTGAGCAAAGTGAGGGTGCTACGTAAGGGTCTCATGATTATGTGCAGTAAATTTAATTATTTCCTCAGAGTTAATGACATTAGAAAAATCTCTTAGAAATCAACCAAAGAGAGTAAAATCCTGAAAATATTCAAGCACATCCCTAGATTTATTTCCAATATACTGTATTTTGTTTAAACTCGTCCGGAATTCTCCTTTAACAATAAAAGCACGAGACAGGTTTCGGTTTTTCAAATGTCCATTTCGTTCAAAAGATATTTACGATTGAAGAGTTCAGATGTTAAACTGTCTACGGGATAATTTAAGCCGTATACAAAGTAAGTGCAATGAGTTTATAGTGAATATCACTTGCATTTTTGCTAATTTCTCGGCCAAAAAACATCTAATTAACGTGAAATTTGCACATACTTACTTCGTGGACATATCAGATCACATCAATAGGCCTACACATTTAATTAATCACTCATCACTTTTTACACTTGTCAACAAAGTTACAAGATCCCTTTATGAGTTTAATACATGTTTATGAATTTCGTTCTGCATTTTTCTCGCTTATCATTTTGTCATTAACACGATGACATGGCTATTGGCTTAGTCTAGTTCTAGACACTCGGAATTAATCTCCGCCACCCCGAATATCTGTATACACAGCATTAATCGCTGCCAAACCGGTTTGGCAGCGATCGACGCTGTATACAGATCTTCGGGGTGGCGGAGTTTATTCCGAGAGTCTAGAACTAGACTACTATTGGCTATGACTGAGCTATGCATCGGGGGGCCTAGACTGATTCGTCAGTTGAGAAGCCTGCTCAACGTACCGAGCCGGGTTGGCCCGATGATGCCTTTAATTTTGGTTTTGTTTATCGATGGTTTGAAAACGTTTATGCACCCCCAAAAGAAAGAAAAGAAGAAACAAAAATAATGAAAATATTAAAATAAAGAAAATTAATGAGAATAATTAAAATAATATTTAGTTATTGGCGAAAATATTCAAATTGAATGAACCGCCAATAAACTCTAAACAACAACAACAACAACAACAACAACAACAACATGAGCGCCAACGTAACGCATGGCGCCGCACAATCAACTACCAGCAGGATGCCGAGTACAGTGATGATCCGGTCGTGGTCGTTAACCAATCATCATCACCGGTCGCGTAACAGGGGTTCATGGACATGGAACGCACACACAGACACACTAATCTCACTTTTGAATAGTGAATGTAGATAGATTATTGGCAAGCAATCACTTGAATCATAGTATGCTTGAATACTGTGACGATACCTGGACCGCCACGCTATACAGCACCCAGCAGTGAATACTAATATGGCCTACCTTGAATGTATTACGCATCGATAATAATTATTATTTTTGCAATGATAATCTGGGTGTGTATACCGTACAACTGCGTCATCTTATTCCTCAGTCCATGAGCCGAGGCCAGAAAAAACGAAATTCGTAGCACCCCCCGACGGGCATGGAAATTTTGGTATCAGAGGATAGGTTATGAACCCAGCTTCTAAGAAATGCTGACCCCCCATCAAAATAGTTGCTCGTAACCATGGCAACGCCACTCATGTAACACATGCCCTTTTCACATGAAATACAACTGGAATTTAGAAAAATTAATTACTTACCAATTATTTAATAATTTTTGAAATAAATGTATGTTTCCAATGATTACAATACTAGTAATGGAATTTTAAAAAACCTTCCTGACAGTCTGACATAATTTGTAAGTAAATATTGACATAATTGTGTTGCCTAGCAACATAATTTTACCTAGCGACCAATTTAACCCTATATAAACGGTTGCTGATCGTTTTTTTAAAGTGATTATCTTTTTAAAACTGAATACAAAAATCTCTTAACCATTAATTTCATTTTAGTGGACTTGATATTGATTCTAATGTGATACAATTCAAGAAAGTAAGCATTCCAACAATATTATATGATATAGCTGTTTGTTAACCAAACCACAATTTTCAAGAAAATGCCATTTTGCTGTTGAATGTTGTACAATTAGAGTAAATCCAGTTTACTATATATAACCTATAAAGCTTTACATTATGTATGTTTAGTTTTGAAAATACAAATAGGCAAGGCATAACATTAGTAAACTTCATGGTGCAAAGCAAATGAAATGTATATGATTATCCATGGAGATAATTGTATTGCCTAAGTAACAACCACTTTTACTTAGCAACCACTTATATGACCTATATTTAGCAGTTTGTATACCCTTCCTTAGCAATGTTCTGCTCTATAGGCCTATATTACGTTGAGTACTCGATCAACATTGGTAACACACATTTTAAATACTTAAGATTATCCATGGAAACCGTTATGTTGCCTAGCAACACTATTTTACCTAGCAACCACACATCTGACATATATTTAGAGGGTTATTTTACCTTTCCTGGGCACATTTTTGTTATGCATAGGCCTACATTAGTATAAATTCTTGATTAAACTTGATGCAGCGCATGAATAATACTTAAATTATCCACGGAGATCAGTTTATTGACTAGCGACCACATTTTATTTGGCAACCACACATATTTCATCGTCTTTCTTGGAACTTGTTTGCGTTGTACATTGTTTGTTTGGTTCTATTATACATTCAGGCGCGCCGGCAATTTCGGATTTTTTTTTTTTTGGGGGGGGGGGGGGGGGGGGCAAAGACCTAAGGGGCTCACGATTTGTTTGTGTAGGGGCTCATGCCCAACCACACTCACAGGGTTGCCAACTTTGAGCCAGAGGTTAGAGTGAGACATTGCGAGTGAGCGAATTGACTGAGCGGGGGTAGGGTGTGTCCCCCCTCCCACGGTAGGGAGCTTTTGCATTTTTGGACTTGAAATTGTGCAATCTGGTGCATACCTAAATAGGAAATTCGGGCTTAAGATTAACTCTATCTGGGAAAGCGTGTTATGATTTGATCCACCAGAAATTTTAAATATATTTTTCACGAAGAAATCAAATAATTGACACACTAATGAATATGCACCCCAACACACACAAATATTGTATTTCTTTTTATACACAATTCCAAAATAAGCCATATGCCACATTATGTATGATCCAACAACATAGCCTACAGCCAAGAATAAGTCCCGAGGGAGCGAAGCGACCGAGGGCTGGGGCAGAGCCAGAGGGGGAGGTTTGGGAGGGGTTTCCCCCTCCCACGGGGAAGATTTTGCATTTTATACTTGAAATGGTGCAATTTGGTGCAAAAACGCGTTTTGGATTTGGGGGGGGGGGGGGGGGGGGTGCGGCCGCCCACCCCCCCCCCCCCCCCCCCCCCCCTGCCCCCTCCACCCACTTCCGGCGCCTATGATGCATGGTATGTCATATAACCAAGTATAATAATCGGAAATGCAAAGTAATATTGCCTAACTCATTGCACTTACTGCGTATGCTTTTGGAAGTCCCCAAGGGAAGATGTCAAATCCAAAATCTTCAATCCTAAATATTTGTATAAGGAAAGAGAAATTCAGAAAATATCTACCTGTTCAATTATAATACGATTATCACGAGATATATGAGTAAATGTGTGTGGACTTTATCACTTTAAAGGGGTAGTTTAGTTTTGGTAGAGAGGGCGCTGCACATCACACAATTTTTTTGTGAGGTAATGACAAACTGAGTGTCGAATTTGAGAGAACATGCAATTTTAATGGCAGAATAAACTTTATTTGGTCAAAATCGACCCAGAAACGGCTGAAATATCAATAAATATATCTGATCTTATAATTATTTGGGGCCCAAATAATTACATGATTTTTTCAAAAAATAAAAAAAATGCTTGCACTTTTTCAAAAATTTTCATAGGCGTTTTTTAAATAGTTGTTGATGATCTCTCTATTTAATAATTATTTCAATAAAACATCACATGCATAATTTTGTATGAAAAATGGTTGAAACCAATGCCTTTTTAGAAAGCGCCCTCTTGTGTTTTAATGGCTCTTTTTGAATGATAACAGGTTTTTTACTTAGTCGTTTGTAATTTTGTATACCTTTCGAGCATGGTATATAACAATTACTATTAGTTTATAATGTTACTGTCCATGTTTGGTTACTAAAGTTCAGCCTTACCAAAACTGTACTACCCCTTTAAAATGTAATGATTCTACTGGCCCATTGGATAAAATAGTTAAAAATCGGACATTATACTGTATACAGGACATTGTTTGGTTATAATTATGTTATTAGTTTGTATTACACAACATTTACTGCTTTTTGAAATCATATGTAAGCATATCTTCATTATACGAATTTGAATGGACATGTACTGTACATAAAATTGTAAGAGCAGTAACGAAGTCGATCAATGTAATAAGAGCTAGCTTGTTTCGTGACCATGGTTTGAGGAAATTAAATTCGTCTTAATTAAGCAAAGTTTATTCTTCATTGAAGAATTTGATTTGAAAAACAAATAATACCTAATGGCAAAGAATGAAAGCGAAAATATGAAACATTTCATGACAAAGTGAATTAGATAAGGTTCCGAGGCGAAATGGAAGTTTATAGTTGATTGAACTGACTAACCACAATTCAACAATAATATGGAGAAAACCTATAATAATAAAGCGTTTCATGCAATGCTCAATCAAATCAGTATTTTCATACATTTCCGGCCATTGTCAATGCGTAGTGGGGCATGGCAGGCATGGCTGACGCAACGAGAATTTGAAAAGAAGGGAAATAATAGTACAGCTTCCCATTCATGGCTATTGCCCCTCCCCTTATTTGTTAGCGTAATTCTAGCCTCACATCCGCTTCGCAAACAGATTATACAAATGAAAGGGATATTATTATGAAAAGTATGCCCCTCCACTTATTTTTAAATCAATTCAATACCGTCATACAACATTGCGGTAATTTTCTACGTGAAGCATAGTCGGGCAACAGGCGCAACCCGAATTTGGAAAAGAATTGTGAAAATAGTGACTTAAAGTAGCTGAGCGAAGAAATATCACAAACTAGACAAATTATACATGTACGGAAAACTTATACCAACCAGAACACAAATCATCTGCTCTTAAGTCATGAAATATCAATGAAACGCGATAAGAAGCTTTATCCAAGACCCTTCTCAGAACTTCTATACTTGGCTTGAAACGAAAATTACCGAGTACAGAATAATGACGTCACGCGTGCACCCTCGAGCCTCTCGCCTAGCTCGAGATTCAGCGCGAGATGTATACAACTGCATGTGTACTGTATCCAGACTTCACATGACTCGGACTTACGCCAGCTGATGATGAAAGTGGAATAAAAATCTCTCGAAATCAGCTAATTACATTTTAATATTGCATATTAAGCACATTATATTGTATAATATTGAATCATGCAAATAGATTTGCCTAAATATCTTTCTATATTGTGTAATTTGCCGAGATGTTTTCGTAAACGGGCCAGCATAGCCCCGGAGCACAGCCTGGCAGGATGATTGATGTTGACTAGTTCGGTACATGACGGTGAATCGGGAGCATCCCTTGTAAAAAAAAAAAAGTACTGCAGTACAACTGCAGAACATGTACCGCAGTAGTACCGCAGGTACTCGCAGTATACATTTACTCCGGTAAATTGGTCGGTAAATTTACTGCGATAGTACTGCGGTACAAGTACTGTGGTACTACTGCGGTACTACTGCAGTAATACTGCTGTACCTCGGTACTACCGCAGTACATAGTACTGCAGTACTACTACAGTACGAGTACCGCGAATGTTGCGATAGTACAGCCAGTACTGCATTTTTACTGCGTTAGTACTGCAGTACTACTGCCTTAGTACTGCGGTAGTACTGCAGTGTACCACATGTACTACGAATAATGCAATAGTACCGCAGTACTACTACAGTTTTCCCGCAATACTCGCAGCACTTTTTTTTTTTTACAAGGGTCCGACATAAACATTATATTTGTTTAAAAGCCGATTCGCGAAATATTGTATGAAAAAAAGATGAGAAAATCTTAATAAAAGACCGGAATACAAAATATTTGGATTTCATTTTCATTTTCTTTCATTTTCTTTCATTTTCTTGCGCTGCGTCACCAGCACGCTATCATAGAAATAGAGTTATTTTTAGGAGAATATAACAATGGAATTACATAGTTATGCACACCATTTTCCTTCTTCAGAAAGCTGACGCTTTTCGCGCCTCGCATTGTCATCAGGCTCAAATTGGCGGGAACTTGTAATACTAATGTATATCAAACGGAGCGGGCTGGGTTCGAACTCGGGATCTCGAGATCGGAAAGTGCGCGCTCTACCAATCTTGCCACACCACGTCCCAAGTATCAAAACAAGGTACTTTGTAGACTACATACCGGTATTGAATTTCCTTATCATCTTCTTTTATTAGTTGATTACATTTTAGTCAAAATCTTATAGGAACCAAATAACATAATTACCGTTTATATAAGTTAAGTCTCAGTTTATAATTGCATAACCAAGTATATATATTCAATATATCGGAATGAATTTTTTCTTCTATAGTATTTGTGTCATTGTGAGAATAATACATCACAGTAACGTCAGCATATAAGGTATAGTGTATATAGGTTACTTATCGAGTAGCGTCAATGTCAAAGCCATTGGCCCTTCCAAAACTAGGTTATGCGGCGTTCCCACTGTCGTGCGATTAGTTACGATCGCCACGATTGGCCATTCGTAGCTGATCGTGAAGTAATCGTGGTAATCGTATCAGATATTATCAGATCGTAAGGTCAGTCGTGGCAATCGTGTTGATCTTAGGAAATTTTTGGAACGGTTCAAAACATTTCTACGATCAACACGATTAATTATCAATCGTCATCATCGCATCAGATCGTATTGGATCGTAACAAAGCGCATCTAATCGTGCTTCCAAATCGTGGTGATCGGGATCAACCTTGGACAAGACAAACACCACGCTCTGTTAAGATGTGATGCGATCTCCCACGATCTGTCACGATCTATGGCGCTCTGTCGGGTACCATTGCTCACGACCTGACACGAATGACTCAAGAGCAGATACGAGTTGATACGAGTAGATGCGAGTGAATGCGAGTAGATACGAGATGTCATGCTTTTTCACGGACGTTCACGATCTGTTACGGAGTTCTCGCGCCCATACATATACCGGACAAGATTGAATGCGCCTCGTTCAGCGATCTGTCTTGAAGAGAGCACATCTTTACTGTCAACTTGCTTTTGCTAGTAATTTTTGGAGCCTTTGAGAGATGCCACCCAAGGGTGCCAGACGCAAGAAGGGAAAGGGTCATACTGTTCCACCCCCTGAGCCTGAACCAGTCCAGCCAGAGCCGGCACCGGAGGAGGCAGAGGAGACCACCCCACCCAGAAAACCAAGAGAAAGAAAACAGAAACTGCCTTTACTGAAGAGCAAAAGGAGGAAATCATTAAGTTCTACATTAAAAATTAAGTCCTCTACAGCAAACGCCTGCGGGTTTCAAAGATGTCACCCAGAAGGAGGATCTCTTGGCTGCACAGGCAGCCAAGATTAAAATATGGTACACAAGCAAGAGGACCATGAGGGACCGGCTGAAGAAACGCGCTAAGAGGAGTGGGTCAGGAGGAGATTCCATTACTGACATGAACAGCACAGAGAAGTGCGTGTAGGAGAAGTTCTCTTTTTTTTGTATCCCTCACATTGAGATATTGAGACGGTGGATGCCGGAAATGTGGCCTCCTTTGCAGCAGCAGCAGCAGCAGCAGCAAGTGCCGCATGTCTTCATGAGGTGGTTTCTGAGTGCGAAGGCGTCATCCCCCAGGATGAAGAAGGTCTTGGTAGTCATCAGGGCTTGCAGCCAGAGGGCAGGGTTTTATGGCTTCCTCTTCCAGGCCGTTGAACAGCTCAGAGTCGCCAAATATCTGAGCATCTGACATGTGTCATTTTCCATCAAGCATCCACCAAAGCCAGGAGTGGTGTAAGAAAAAAGCCTTTGTAAATGTAGTACAGACTGTCAGTGGCTTATTGATAGCAATGTGTTTGCCATCCAGGGCCCCGATGGCGTGGGGGTGGTCCATCTCTGCTCAAACTGGTTAGCTACGGCTGTCCAGGCTTCAGGGCAGGGATTGCCTGAAACTGGTACGAGTACCGCGAATTTTGCGATAGTACAGCCAGTACTGTATTTTTACTGCGTTAGTACTGCAGTACTACTGCAGTAGTACTGCGGTAGTACTGCAGTGTACCACATGTACTACGAATAATGCAATAGTACCGCAGTACTACTGCAGTTTTCTTGCAATACTCGCAGCACTTTTTTTTTACAAGGGTCCGACATAAACATTATATTTGTTTAAAAGCCGATTCGCGAAATATTGTATGAAAAAAAGATGAGAAAATCTTAATAAAAGACCGGAATACAAAATATTTGGATTTCATTTTCATTTTCTTTCATTTTCTTTCATTTTCTTGCGCTGCGTCACCAGCACGCTATCATAGAAATAGAGTTATTTTTAGGAGAATATAACAATGGAATTAAATAGTTATGCACACCATTTTCCTTCTTCAGAAAGCTGACGCTATTCGCGCCTCGCATTGTCATCAGGCTCAAATTGGCGGGAACTTGTAATACTATATCAAACGGAGTGGGCTGGGTTCGAACTCGGGATCTCGAGATCGGAAAGTGCGCGCTCTACCAATCTTGCCACACCACGTCCCAAGTTTCAAAACAAGGTACTTTGTAGACTACATACCGGTATTGAATTTCCTTATCGTCTTCTTTTATTAGTTGATTACATTTTAGTCAAAATCTTATAGGAACCAAATAACATAATGACGTTTATATAAGTTAGGTCTCAGTTTATAATTGCATAACCAAGTATATATATTCAATATATCGGAATGAATGTTTTCTTCTATAGTATTTGTGTCATTGTGAGAATAATACATCACATTATGTATAGCGTATATAGGTTACTTATCGAGTAGCGTCAATGTCAAAGCCATTGGCCCTTCCAAAACTATGTTAGGCGTTATTGAATAGCGCATAGACGTTGTCCAACATAAACATTATATTTTTCTTAAAGCCGATTCGCGAATTATTGTATGCAAAAAAGATGAGAAAATCTTAATAAAAGACAGGAATACAAAATATTTGGGTTTCATTTTCATTTTCTTTCATTTTCTTGCGCTGCGTCACCAGCACGCTATCATAGAAATAGAGTTATTTTTAGGAGATTATAACAATGGAATTACATAGTTATGCACACCATTTGCCTTATAAAGCTGACGCTATTCGCGCCTCGCATTGTCATCCTTGCTGTGGCCGTAGTTGTCATTAATATACACTTAATTCAGACCCATTTGAATGATATCGAGTTATTATAAAAAGACAGTTGGCACATTTTCATTATAAAACCATAAACATATGAACTCAGTATGTTGCACGATAATTTTGATGTTGGCATAGAGTTTATGAATGGTATATTAATAGAGGATCGCAGAAAACCACGTGTGCAGTAGGCCCGTGGTATATATGAACAAGACTAATAATGTTGGGGTTGTGCACTTTAGCAAAAATTCACCTAACTAGGTGCATACAATGGTGCAATGTTACTCCTTTGCCGAGTCTGCACCTTTCGCCGTTACTTTGCACATTATTTCAACCTTTTTTGTTCTTAGTGTGTATTTATTATCTTTGTTTGATTCTCGCTTGGTAGCTTATCAAGCAAATGACCAATCGAAGGGGGTGTAACGAATCTACGCTTGAAGGAGAACTCATATTACGTTATTTCCAATTCCTCTGTTTCTCCAATCCCTGCATGCATAATGAGCTATTATTTCACACAATGAGTCATAAATCAGTGATGTAAATCAACAATTTTGCATTTAAACACCAATATGTTTTTTTCTCTCTGTGAGTGAATTGTTTGTCTCGGACCCTGTAATTGGTTGATAGCCTTGCTGTGGTCGTAGTTTGATTTACAGACCAATTTAATTAATTTCAATATTATATGAAAATATAATTGTCACATATTCATTTAAAACCATAAGATTATAAACTCATACTATTGTGAGATATGATGATTGACATAGAGTTTATGAATCGTGTATTAATTAGGAGTACATAAAAACATGCGTGCAGTAGGACCATGATATATGAACAAGTCTAAGAAAGGTGCGACTTTGCACTTTAGCAAAAATGCACCTTTATAGGTGCATAATATGGTGCAACTTTAATCCTTTGCCGAGTCTGCACCTTTTTCCGTTACTTTGCACCATTTATAGCTTTGAGTATGTGCCTATATTTATAACATTACCCCCATCGTTAAAACTGTTCTCAGACAAAGCCACACCGGTAGTGTCTATATTATATGAACAATCATGAATTATTGCTCATGTAAGTTCCGAGTAGTTTGATTTAGGAGTGTGAGTACTAGATATATCACTGTGGAGCTTGTTAATGTGCCTTAATGTAGGCAAACACAGAAAAATGTGCATAGGAAAGGTAAAATAACCCTCTGAATATATGTCAGATGTGTGGTTGCTAGGGGAAATAGTGTTGCTAGGCAACATGACGGTATCCATGGAGAATCTTAAGTATTTAAAATGTTTGTGTAACCAATGTTAACCGAATACTCAAAGTAATACAGGCCTATATAACATTTCAAAGGAAAGGTAAACAAAACTGCTAAATATAGGTCACATATGGGGTATAAGTCGTTGCTATGTAACATAATTGTCTCCATTGATAATCATATATATATTATTTGCTTTGTACTATCAAGGTTATTAATTGTATGTCTTGTATATTCATATTTTTAGAACTCAACTTACATATTTGTAAATGTCTACAAGTTATATTGTCTTAATCAACTGGATTTACTCTAATTGTGCAGGATTGTACAGCAAAATGCCATTTTCATGAAAATGGTGGCTTGGTTTGGCATATCCTAACCGACACCTATATCATGAATTATTGTTGAAATGCTTATTTTTCTTGAACTGTTTTACTTTAGAATCAATATGAAGTCCATCAAATTGAAATTAATGGTTCAGATAATTGTGTATTCCGTTCTGAAAAGAAAATAACCTTGAAAAATAAACGGCAAGCGTATATGCAAGCTTAAATTGGTTGCTAGGGAAAATTATGTTGCTAGGCAAAACAATTTGATTAATATTTACTTAAAAATTATGTCAGACTGTTCGGAATGATTTTGTCATTTCATTAATAGTGTTTAAATCATTGGAAACATACATTTATTTTAAAAATTATTAAATAATTGGTAAGTAACTAATGTTTCTAAATTTCAGTTGTATTTCATGTGAACAGGGACATGTGTCACAAAATTGGCGTTGCCATGGTTACGAGCAACTATTTTGATGGGGGGTTATCATTTCTCGGGAGCTGGGTTTATGACCTTTCCTCTGATACCAAATTTTCCATGCCCGTCCGGGGGTGCAGCCAAATCCTAAAATAAGGCTCTTTCTGGACTTGGCTCATGGACTATTATACTAAAAGAGAGTTATCTATACATAGTCTATCCCAAATCGAAATCAGTAGGTTCAATGCATGTCGCCGATAACCAATGCATTACGCATGAAAAGAGGTAGTAATAAAATTGCGTAATTCGACTTTCTTGCGTGCATGCCGTATAGTGGATCATTGGATCCCAGTTTTGTTACTGCACACATTTCAACGATTTTTATCAAGCAAAAACTTTCATTCATTAATCATTTATGTTATTATCATTTAAATTTTGTTCTGGAAAATGTCACTGAATACTGTGTTAATAACAGTTCACGTCAGAAATGGATATCATAATAAGCAGGGTAATGAGCGAAAATGCAAAGTGGTCTTCGCACTGACTTCTTTCCAGGAGATAATTACAAATTGTAAAAATTTTATTGTATGACTACAGGAAATGGAAATAAAACAAAAACTAGTACAACTTCACGCAAAGTGTATATATATAGAGGCACGCTGGTTGAATGACGATGTACTTTGTTTTCCGGGCACATAATTATAATGTTTTTCATGAAACTGTAATCCAATTAAACATGTTAAATGAGTAGATAGATGCATGGGAAAACTAATCCGGTGTTCATTATCTCTACGTGCCACGTAGCACGGTCATCGCAATCTCATTAGTTCTTCATGATCTATATACACCGCATAGCAATGGTCATCGCGATCTCATTAGAAAGATAGGGAAGGGCCCAATGACGTCACTATGCGTGACACAGCAGCAAAGTACGGGCAATTATTTTATGCCGCATGCACAGTACACAAAGTCAAAAGCCGATGGATAACCATAACCCTTTTTTGTATTACGTCATTTGATATAGGGTGCGACCATAGAGTTATATACTAAAGAAAACTATAACTCTATGGGTGCGACACTGTTTGCAGAAGATTGAATATTGCGCCACTGTCAGAATTTCTTTCGCAGGCACACTAAACCCTCGATCTAATTAAAGTATAACATCTCTCAAAATGAATGGTCAAGCTGTAATATCCCATGCACACAATGTTCACTCTTGTTTAAAAGTTAAAACATTATAATCATAGAATTATGGAAAGCCGTTATAGTTTCTTTGACATTTTTTTTTTGTAAAAGTTCTTTTAAAAGGCATACAATGTTGATTCAAACCATTAATATTTTCTATTATCAAGGATATTTCATGATCTTGATGTAAAATGTATGAAAAGTCTAAAATATTTGCATATTTGCCTTTGAATTTATTTTATTCCAAGGCTACAAATGCATGGCTATCCATAATTTTTAAGTCCAATTTAGAGTTAGTTCAACTTAGGATGTTTGTGAAACACCCCCAGAAGGGAGAGGGGTAGGGAGATAGAGGGTGGTGAGATAATATGAGTAACAGATAATTTTGATATAAGTATTCGGAAAGAAAAGTCACTACAAATCAACCGATAACCGACTGTTTATAACTGAAATAATTAGACATAATCCGTAGTAATGCCAAATTGTTTATAATTTTGGTGGCCCGTCAAGAACATCGGAAGATACTTATCATTTATCTCTAATTTAAGATTCCAATATAACGCATTTATTTATACATTCATGTAATCCAATCATCCAAAAAAATACACAAGCACCTAGACAACGCATTACATGAAGAAACAAAGTCAGCACCAAATTTAACAGCTAGAAAATCATTTGAAGATTTTAAAAAGTATATGTATAAAATACGCCTTCCGAAGACAAACATAACACAGACACACATACATACACACACACGCACGCACACACAAACACACATACACACACAGAGAGACCACATGCACACACACACAGACCACACATGCCCGCACACATACATACACATACCACAAACATACACACACACACACACACACACACACACAAACAGACAGTGACACACACAAACCAGAGAATTAGAGAAAAGTTGATATGAAAGAATAGAGGGGAAAGGGAATAGAGAGATGTGGGAGAGGTGAATACACACTATTATAGGAAGACTATACAAGAGCACGCAAGTTATATTTTTCAGTTTTGACATTCGTTTTATTACATATTATTTTGCGTTCATCAAACGACATATAAATACAATCAAATTAGCAAATTTCTTTAAATATGATAAAGTACCAAATATTCAAAGACATTTCCAATAACAAACATGGTATAAATAAAATGAGGTGATGATCGGCCACATAATTATAAGTCGGTGCGTATTATTTCAGTATAGGCTATAACATAATATTCAAATTCATAATAATTATGACAACAGAGCGGTTCTTGAAAATAAATTCAATTGTATAACTGTCCAATAATTCCATGAAAATTAAAAAGGTACACAGAAACGACGAAAGGACATACCGATAATGAACGACCTTACATTCCAATGAGGTGATAAGGAAATAAACATTATTTTAAAGTAAATAGTATAAGGAAATAACAATTTGGGGGGCGGGCATGGCTTATTCTACCATGACATACATTTAATTCATGTCTTCTCTCGGAAACAAAATCCGGAGCGAATATAAGTTACAATTTCCACGCATTTCGTTCTTTTCCTTTGGCACAAGGATTTCGTTACTGCCAAAAAACCTCAGGAATTATGAGTCGGTTTGTTGAACTTTGTTCTACAACGAAATACTGAAGTCCCGCCTTTGGTACACTTTTACCAAGTTTAAACATTACTCAAATATGAGTAAGAAGACAGGGCCAAAACACCCGCCTTTTTAAGAGCGGTCGTGCATCTGACGTCACAAAAGAACTAGACATGACCTGATCGTGCATTATATGGAGTACTGTATACCTTCATCAATCATCTATTATCATAGTGAGAAACCATACAATGCAAAGCAAATAGTCAATTTTACACGCATGGTTGAATGAAAGATCCGGCATAAAGAATCCAGCATGTGAAAAACAAACTACCACAAAGCTAAGTCAACAATAAAATGGCAAATAATGAATTTTCTTTCATTTCTGTTAAATTTAATTGAACTTCAACAATTCGATTTGGAAAGAAAAATATGAAAAGACAAGCTAAAGCCTTTTGTCTTCAGATTCTGTAGCAGTAACTGCAACTGCAGTTATAATTCGGTTTGGCAATTATAATAAAGCTACAATGGACATCTTGTCCCGACGTCAAACTCAAATGAAAGAACTTGCATTGGTAAGAACAAATATTTGAAATGCATGGCATTGCAAATACAAACACACTCGTTAGATTTATGCACAAGCATTCAAATTTATACGACATAATAATATACACCGCATCATGGTGGTGGATAAACAAACATATTCTTGGTGGAGTTCCCAAATGCGGAAAATCGCATGATCGAATTTGGGACCTTTAGCCCCTTCATCTCCAGATGCACAACCATTGACGTCATCATCGAAGACGAAGATGACAAATAAACTACTCTAATCAAATCGCCAAATCCAAATTTGATCGGGTCTCACTGAGGCTCATTGCAACCATGGTAATAGCAAGGAGGAAATTAAACCTCCTTGGTAATAGCAATTACGAGTACGTTGACTGGCAATTTCATTATGATAATTGATTGATAACGTCGATATTATGTTGGTATAGTACCCGTGAGGCTGGGGGTTTAATGGTATTAGTACTGCTAACTGCCCTAGGGTATGCATGCATGACGAAACTTGACTTCACAGATGAAAGGGGATAGAGTGACGTCACAAAGAAATCGATTTTATACTGACTGTGTCTTACCACAGTGGCTGATACCCAAGCTAGCATGGAATATATAGCCTATAAAGGTACCAAATTGTATTGTGCGTACTGCAACCATGCCATGGCTACTATAATTCGTCAAACAAGTATTTAGTCTCCTGCTTTATTAACAGTCAAATATGATAAATATATAATGGTAAAACTATTACAAGTTCCATGGGGAATCGTTATTACATAATTTCATTATTCGTGTACAAGCTTCTCTTATAAATCATACAATATTAAACAATTTATTAATACATTATAATTATATACGATGAATTAGTAACGGTGAAGTTATACGATAATTTGAAGTATCAATATATAATATAAAATTAGTATCAAAATAAAGGGCTGATAAAGTTTCGGCCCAATAAAGTACATTACAAAATCCTGTATACAGATCAACAACAATCAATAATGGTTCAGCGTGTTTGACAAAGCTGATCTTGGGGTCACTGAAGATTTACCATGAGTTAACACGATTACAAGACAGTCTGGTATAAACGCCAATGACTCATCTTCATGATTCACGTTAATCTGTGGGATGACAAACAGTTCGTCATCGACCGATCATCCTCTGCATTAGTGAATGCAAAGACGCGCTGGTCTTCCGAGTTCGAGAGACGAGGAGAGATGATGCGGATTCGATGAAAGGACTCCTAATCGACGGTCACCACAAACTTGGTAATCTCTGGTTGCGACTCGAAACTCTGGCTCATTGAACATGTTCATTTGGCATTGTCGTTCTTGGTTGATCGCCGTTTAGAATGCGAAGACGCGCTGGTCTCGAGACGGTGAGAGAGCTTGACTACGGATTCGATTGAGAGACTCCTGATCAACGGTCGCCAGCACGTTGGCGACCCCGTTGCGGCGGTGCTTCAGAATCGGCGAGGTCATCGGCGAGTTGGACGCCCTGATGGCTAGCGCGGCGAGCCCGCTGCCGTTCACACCCTCCAGATCCATCGATGCCGTCGAGCCGTCGGACTCCATGTCGCTGAACGATGAATTCGATGTCGTCCTTCGCCCTGACGAAGATTTCGCCGCCGACGAGGATGCATCGGTGGTTGAGATGCATGTCGGGCGGCCAGTGCTGACGCTTGCTGGAGCGTTGACCCGAATCGTGTTGATGTCACTGGCAGACATTCCAGCCATGACGTCGGCCATGGCGTTGCGTCGCTCTTTCAGACGAGGTGACTGCTCCAGAGCTGGAGTGGCGGTGGGAGCTGGAGTCATGGTGGTGGACGTCGACGTGTTGGTGATGATAACTTGGAAAGCCAGTTCTTCCCCTCAGTTAAAAGCGATACAATGCAGGAATTGGCTGAAAATATTGGCTGGAAAGACGATTGTTTCACGTTTCACCTGTCCTGCTAAGTTCTCGCTTGTTGTGATAAAAGCAGCTTGATAAATGCTTCTCAAAATTGAAGTAGTAACAGCGTCTTTGAACAATTACTTCAGGATGAAAAGTAGCAAAAATTGTGTAAGTCCAAAAGCAACATGTGTTTCAGTCTCTACTGGTTGAGAAGTGATAGGCTTTGTTGACTGCTGCTGCTGGTCGAGATGATGCGAAGTAGTAAATTGAATCAGTTGCTTGATGCGACCTGTATTTATACCTTTCGATCCTGATTCGTGCCGTTTCGCAGCGACGCTCGAGCAGTGACACGAGCCAGCAACGGAGCGTGCGAAAAATAAGAAAATCCCTTTCGTAGTAGAATGACGTAGTGGCGAGACACACCCCCAAACGCATGCGTAGTGGATCCTATCACTGCCTGCCTTGTGCGCATGCGCGATGTTATTCTACCTATTCAGCCGTTTTGTTCTCCTTCTAAGAACTCATGACTATCAGTATTATCATACGTTCTCTTTACCTAGCACAATGCGTCGTATGCATGCGACATAATTATATGTTCTCAACTTTCCATAAGGTTGTTATTTTGTACTCTGCATCTCTTCGCCTGAACTTTTTCATAATTAAAACACTAATCTGATTAATAAATATTTCCACAAAACATCGGCCGACAGTAATTATGTTATTCTGATTATGGGCGTTTTCATTAAACAGAACATCAATTAACAACATTATTATCTTAATGAAAGGATAAAGTTTTTCCTCCGATGCTATAACAAACTAAGAAGAAAGCAAATATTGATTTGGCAGCTGCACTTGTTGTTAAAAAAATAGGTAGTTCTCTTTCAGTAATTCTTGAGCTCTCTCAAAGACGCGTTTCCGGGTGAGAAATACAAGGTTGGTAACTCTTCCTTTTTTTTACATTTCGGAGATAATTGTGTTAAAAGTTTGGGAGCCTGGTTAAGAAACTGACCTTAGCTCTCTTTTATTTTCGATAAAATCCCTCAGTAAATTACAAATACAGTAAATATCATCTGAAAATTTGGCACCACATAAAATAGAGGTGGCTCCGACGTACAAGATAATTATGCAGACTTCAATAATTTAGCCAACTTATGACCTAACCTAAAGGGATCTATAGTAACATTGCCTAAATCCTCAAAATCCAATTGGAATTCTAGCGGTTCCCTCATACCTTGTTGTATACGTATTAACAATAGAAGCATGGGACATGTTGGCTACATGTCTCCGTTTCGTTTTTCGAATTTCCCTTTCGTTAAAAATATATTAACGATTAAAGTGTTCAGCTGTTAAACTATCCACTGGATAGTCGTAACCGCGTACAAAATCAGTGCAATGGGTTAGTGAATATCACTTTGCATTTTTGCTCATAACTTGGCCACATAACTTGAAATGTTCACACAATACCCAGTGGACATATCAGATAACAACAATATATACTCCGCAAAAAAAGAAACTGGACACTTGTATAAGACCAAATATTGCATATTCATTAACGATAAAATATATGATACTGTATATCAAATTAAAGATAAAATTACCCTCTTCAATATTGGCATAAAATCCAGATGAAATCATCCATGCATGACTTATCACGGTCAATTAATCACACCAAGGTCTGTTTTCAAAAATAGCAAAAATGGAACATCACTCAACCATTTAAATGTTGATAAGCATAATCTAAAACGCTATATTCATGACATGGCATAATTTTTCATTACAAATGTGACCTTTTCTATCTTCATCTCAATAAAAAGTATAAATGAAGACAAATTGTGAACGTTATCGGTTTTATTTTCATCCAAAAGTAACAAAATGGGGAATTCCATGGCAAAGGTTTATTAGTCAAAACCACAGTTTGTGCCCTCATTTCAGCATGAAAAATAGTATAAATTCTTCTCAAGAATTCTACCGTAGTCCAAAGATCTTCAAAACCTGATGTCACCCTTGGTCAAACAGTTGGGCAGTCTTTAACATGACATTTCTCTAGGTAACTATGGCTAAAATTGCAGGGGACACATGAAACAGACAAGTTTCATGTCTCTAATACAGACCAGTATGATGATGCTCTCATAACCTGGCCCAGTTTTATTGACAAATTTGTATTTTCAGAGTTTGTACATAACAATAAAAATGAATAATGTCATAATTGACTTGCCCCGCACATCTTGTTTTAAGTGAAACGCTTACTATCACTTCAGTCGAATGGTGTGGTCCTCCATTGTTTTTGCTATTTTTGAAAACAGACCTTGCTATTGTTAATTGACCATGGCATTTCATGCATGAACGATTACACCTTTAATTTATACCCTGCATGTAGAGGACTAAATTCCCTTTAATATGATATATGATAATGTACACTTTATCGTACATTAATATGAAATATTTCAACTTATACAAGTGTCCAGTTTCTTTTTTTGCGGAGTATACATTGTATCAACCATTCGTCACTTTTTGCACGTGTCAACAAAGTAACGCCCTTCTCACTCTCACTCGCCTTGTTCTGTTTTACCATGAACCTAGTAGGTTCATGGTTTTACTCACTGGGGATATGGGATCATACGTGTATATACCCGGCGGTATAATCAGCAGACACGACAATGAAACTCTCAATTTCAATCAATCACTATAAGTGCTAGAAAGGATCTAGTGATAATGGGTAGATTAGGTGGATACAGCTTTCATCATCTCCAAGGTTCACCTGGTAATCAGCAGCGTATATAGCTACGTGGGTGAGGTGTGTGTGTGTGTGGGTGTGTGTGCGGGTGTGAGTGTGTGTGTGTGTGTGTGTGTGTGTGTGTGTGTGTGTGTGTGTGTGTGTGTGTGTGTGTGGGGTGGAGGGGGTGGGCACATTTCTCAAAATAAATTGGAAAAAATAACGCTAACAATTGAAAGGGTAAATAATACAGACCATGCATGGTCTGTATTATTTACCCTTTCAATTGTTAGCGTTATAAGAAACAAGCAATCACGCAAGCAAACAAACAAACAAACAAACAAACAAACAAACAAACAAGCAAGCAAGAAACAAGCAAAACAGAGTAACAAAACGAGAAGGCCCACGCTACGCAACTGGTGGTGCATGATTCGTTTGACGCAGTATCCTCCCCTTACCCTTGGCTCGTTCACCTTTTTTATTCGTTTTTTTGTCTTTTCTTTTTTGCCTCATCACTTACTATTTTTTCGTAAATCGGACTGGCCCAGAAAAAATCGATCGGTGTAGCTCCTCGTGTATACGAAGTGACATTTTGTGCTATAGCGTGGTCGTATGATTGTTGTGGGTTGGTGAAAAGGGTTGGGGATTAGAATATTGGATAGGAGGACGAGTAGGAGGAGAGGCAGACCGATGGAATCTGACGAAGAATTCTATCATTAACAAAGGGCCATTCAAACACAAGAGGGCGCTCTCTAAAAGAAGCATTGGTTTCAAAACTTAAAAACCTCTTTTGACAATATTTGGAAAAGTGTAAGCATTTTTAAAATTTAAACAAAAATCATCGAATAAATCTGGGCCCCAAATCTGCATGGCATGCAGATTTATTCCGATCGGATATATGTATTGATATTTCAGCCGTTTCCGAACCGATTTTGATCAACTAAAGTTTATTCTGTAATTCAAATTGTATGCTCTTTCAAATTTTACACTCAGTTTTTCATTATCTCATAAAAATATTATTTCGTGCAGCACCCTCTATACCAAAACTGAACTACCCGTTTAACGAATCTATTAAAACAAGATGATAAACGAAATACCATTAATTTGAAAATGCACTTTTATCCACTAAAAACTTAAGTCATATAAGAGCAATATCGATCCTCGGATTAACAGAAGCAAAAATAAATACTAATTGCATGCATATCTTTAGCTATGTATAGACAACAACACGCGGGTATGTCATTGATTTAGTATATTCACAAGGGTCTTCGGCGTATAGACTATACTTCGAGAACTTTGGACTACGTCACTCAAAAGAACGATGCCGTTCACACCACCACTTTAGCAAGACTACCAGCAGTGTTGCAATGGTACCATGAGGTCATTATGACTGTTCGCTGAGCTTGTCACTTCATTATGCATGCTCGTTCAGATAAGCATCAAATAATCGTCTTAAATGACGTAGTGGACAATTACATCAGTCGACTGGCCCTAAAAAGGTATTTTCCCCAAAATGTTCAAAACTGCCACTAAAAATGTCAACAACCATTGAATTTGAATACTGTCATTCAGAGTGCAATCGTAATGTGCATTGTTCTCTTGTTTCGCATGGCATGTTCACGTATGTACAGTCATCATTTAATTATGTAAAATGAAACATACGAGCTCGCTGGATTAACGACCATTTCATAATTCGTTATTATTGTTGTAAAATGTATTGTGTAATTAAAACAACAATGTCCCTCCTGTACATATTATTACACAAGGGAGCTCCCATTTTCCTGATTACAGAAACCATATATATACCAGTAATTGAAAGTTTTGCGCTGGAAGCAATGATGAAACCAAATGTACTTGAGCAGTCGCAAGAGAAGAGGGTCGTGATACATACATTTACTTTCACGTTTACATTGTTATTAATTTGTAATCATATTTGTTTCTTGTTTCATTTAATTCTTACCCTTTATATCCTCTTCCAGGTTTTGAAGAAGATGAGTAACATTAACTGTTAATTGATAATACAAATTCTTTAGATCTTCTGTTTATAAGTTAATGTTCCTACTTTTATAGAAAGTCCATCCATTTTAATAATAAAAAATATACTCGAGTTATATAGCGCCTAATATGATTGATAATCATCTCTAAGCGCTTTACAATTATATCATTACCCCAGTCATAGGATACAATGCAAACCAGCACACATTGTGTGCACCATCTCCGCTCCCTGGGGAGTATTCGTTCCAAGCGGCTCATGGGCATTGAGAAGATCGTTCACATAAAGGCTTTCACCTCCTACCGATCTTCTGTTTATAAGTTAATGTTCCTACTTTTATAGAAAGTCCATCCATTTTAATAATAACAAATATACTCGAGTTATATAGCGCCTAATATGATTGATAATCATCTCTAAGCGCTTTACAATTATATCATTACCCCAGTCATAGGATACAATGCAAACCAGCACACATTGTGTGCACCATCTCCGCTCCCTGGGGAGTATTCGTTCCAAGCGGCTCATGGGCATTGAGAAGATCGTTCACATAAAGGCTTCCACCTCCTACCGGTGCCCATTTATACATTTGGTAGAGAGCAGCAATGTGGATTCATTGTCCGTACTTAAATGTCCTGTACTTCAGTCTTTGTATCTATTCTAATCAAAATTGTACTTTTTTTTTGTTATTCTATCTCACATGTATGCTATCTTGTTTATTTACCTCGTAATGTTTTTTTAATGGAATAGAGAATAACGTTTTCATTTCGATTTCAACAATTCGCTTGCTAATTATACCGGAATTAATTAGCAGTCTACACTCGCGTCATACAATGACAGATCAGCGGTGTGTCACCGGAATTAGTCTTAGTCACCATGCATTAATTATTATCGTGATCACACGAGCTGGTATATAACAAGCGGCGAGCATGGAACTTTTCCTTATTATATTCTGCATTTTACGATATTATGGTTCAGATTTTAGATGCACGTAAACCCTCCTTTCATACTATTTCAACCATGTTGATCATTGGTATGGCCAATAGAATTGATTTCCGTAACTTTCACAGTACTGCTCTATATATATGGCTTCAATAGCAGCGTTGGAAAGGTAAAAGAACACATTGTTTTGGCGTCAATTTTTGTATATTGTTGACATAGTTTACGAGGAAATATTTAGATGATAAAGTCTTAACTTCAAATGTATTACAGTAATATTATGCAGATAAATATAAGCCGAAAAGTTCCATAAGAAATTGACTGCGCCGCCGTTGGGATAGCATGCATGCAGCACCACCGCACATGTCCAACATTTAATTGCTAAAAAACAGTCAATTAAATGCAGCTTTTGTCAACTCTTTACATTCACGCATGATTTATGATTATATCCTTTTCACTTTATAGGGGATAAATGCGAATATTATGTTTTCAGTGGTTTCCCTTAAACCACTAATAATTAAACTCATGGTTATAACTTCGATTGTGCAGAATGAACTCTAACGTGGGGGTACCTTCAAAAACGAAAACATAATTAACTATCATGATCCTCAATCATATCAATTTCATCGTAAACAAAATCATAAAACCCAACAACAATTTGCATCAGAGCATTCCATAATAACTGCATGATATCATATAGTTGGTCAAACAATGTATATATAACACGGCGAATTATTTTGAAATGATATTATAAACAACATCGGCAATAATAGGTGAACAGCGCTCGTTTTAACAACCAACAATAATGAAACCGAAACGCTAGTGACATGTTTCTCAGAAAGTATATCAATTAATTAAACTCAAGTATATCTCTTAAGACTCTTATATAACAAATAATAAGCAACTATACAGGGTGGCCCCCAAAAAACGGAACGGGGCACTTCCCAAAATATAGTAACAAAATTATTATGTCCACCGGATAGGGTATCTTTCCCAATGAAACACGATACCAACTACCAAGAACAGTAATTTTGGTCGTGTAGTTTTTGTTTTAGGGCGCTAAGTGCGATTTATCAGGCACTGACTTGGTAAAATTTGACAAAAATGGGAACCTGACATGGTGTCATTCAGAGCGCCCAAAAACTACACGACCAAAGTGACTGTTCTTGGTATTGTTTGCATTGGAAATGATACCCTATCCGATGGACAGAATCGTTTTGTTACTATATACAGGAAGTGCCCCGTTCCGGTTTTTTTTTGCCACCCTGTATATTGAGCTGAAACATCCCTCGCAATATTTAATATATAAAAAAACTGGTATCATACTATACTAGTATTAGTAAGAGGAAACAATACGGCATGAAAGAACAACTAGAGATGCAAGTAATATATCGTATCTAGTGGATCTGTATATCGCAATAATAACTAGAAGAAAAAAATTGTATCATAGGCCTACTTCTATTAGTAAGGGGAAAACAACTAGGCATGAAAGAACCACTAGATATGCAAGTAATATAACATCTCTAGTGGATCTTTATCTCAATAACAACGAAAAATGGTATCATATCCTTCTATTAGTAAGGGGAAAACAACTAGGCATGAAAGAACAACTAGAGATGCAAGTTATATATCATCTCTAGTGGATCTTTATATCGCAATAATAACTAGAAGAAAAAAAATTGTATCATACTTCTATTAGTAAGGGGAAAACAACAAGGCATGAAAGAACCACTAGAGATGCAAGTATATCATCTCTAGTGGATCTTTATATCGTGATAACGAGAACATGGTATCATACTTCTATTAGTTAGGGGAAAACAGCTAGGCATGGCAGAACCACTAGAGATGCAAGTTATATATCATCTCTAGTGGATCTTTATATCGCAATAATAACTAGAAGAAAACAATCGTATCATACTTCTACATAGTAAGGGGCAAACAACTAACTAGGCATGAAAGATTTACTAAAGACGGAAGTAGAATATCTAGTGGTTCTTTTTACGCCAGATTGTTTTCCTCTTACTAATATCATAAGTATAAAAAAACTAGCTTTGTTTTTCATGTTGTTTTTCTCGCTGTTATTGAGACATTTAAAAAATCTATATGAAGAAAAAATCTCTGGTCGATTCAGACACATTTACTATAGATCAGTCCGGTCCTTGAATGTTTATATCAAACACAGTGCACGGCGTACCGAGTGTAAACCTAGACGGAAGGGGGGGGGGGGGGGGGGGCTTATGGTTGAACAACAAAATAAACGGGGGCTCACGGCGATATTGCCCCCAAATGGATAAAAGAGACCCGCAAAGACCCTCGATATTTACGATTGCAGAGTTCGGATTTGTAATTATTGACATGATATATAATGAACCCTCTAAAATTTACTGAATAAATTCGATTAATATTTTATGTAACATATTATGGAGTCACGTTGCTTATATTTCACGCAATGATTATGATTTGACTCAAAATGAATGTTTATTGATAATTTCATTAAAACTACATATTTTACGTATATTTTAAGTTTATTGATAATACATTGTATTTTTTTTTTAACGCCCTTTACGCCGCCATTTCATTACCGCATGTTAGCTTTTCTGCGTCACGTTCAAATTAATTGAGATTCCATTGACCAAAATAATTATGAAAAATAATTGTTATGCACTAGTAATAACGTGCGTCATACCTGCACAAGCAAACACGTGGGGTATTATTGCAAACAAGGCTGTTTTCATATTATCAGATTTGTATAAATCCTAATAACCACGGTCATTAATATTTGAACAGATGCGTTCATTAATATATTTCCTCTTGGAAAACAGTTTTATGTAACATTTCAACCATGCTTATTAATATTTGACCAAATCCGTTTGTCTCCTTTAGCCTTTAGGACATGCTTTATACGTTTTCCCCGCAAAATATCATGCCTGCCAATGCAAACATTGATTTTGACACGCAACGCGTGAAAATAAAAGAGTAAGCATGAGTGGCATCAACTTGTCTATTTCCAAGGATCAACTTAGCTCCAGGATAAGTTTTTGTTCACCTTCCCGTACGTGTCATCATCAACATAACACGTATACTTTTATGACGGTTTCTTGATTTCCTTTTGTTTGTACATTATCATATTAAAGGGATCTAGTAACATTGTCCAAATCATAAAAACTTACTTGGAACTCTAGCGGTTCTCGTATTAACAATAGAAGCATGGGACAGGTTTCGGTTCTTCGAATTTCCCTTTCGTTAAAACGAAATTTACGATTGAAGTGTTGAGATTTTCAACTATCCACTGGATAGTCATAACCGTGTACAAAGACAGTGCAATGAATAGTAAATATCACTTTGAATTTTCGCTCATTAATCGGCCATATAACAAGAAATGTTCACATATTACTCAGTGGACATATCAGATCACAACAATACACATTATATCAATCATTCATCACTTTCTGCACATGTCAACAAAGTTACTAGATCAATCCCGGGTCAGAATTTCAACCCCTTTTCCGTGTCACGAAATTGCACACTTTCCGGGTCAATCTGACTCGGAATTTAATCATGTAAAATAATGTAGCAGCGTTTATTATTTTGAACAAACTGTTTTTTTGACAGTACCACCTTCATTCAGATTGTACTGTACTCATGTATGCGTGATATATTGATCATGTTTTTGGTGTCATAGAAAAGAAATGAGCTTTACTGTGATGTGTAAATGTTTATAAACAATTTTTCAACTTTGAGAAATTAATAGTCAAAATCGGATGTCCCTTTTTGTTTAGGGACACACGGTACGTCCCCAGAGTTCCGGGTCAAATGTCAACTAAGTCTTTTCTTCCGAGTCAATAAACGGACCCAGATAGAGAGCGGTATGTATTCGGATCCCGATTCCATGAACATCCGCTACCACACCGGAAAATAATCGTCACTTCTGTACCCGCATTTTTGAGAATGTAATAAGATTCGTATGCGACTTCAAAAATCGACTTTTATTATCATACTAAAACAGTACTGTAATCGCCAGGACGGACTGAAAATAACATTTGACCCGTTTATGTAATTTCAATCTAACAATGTACCTCAGATTCAGGTGACATAAGGAAATACATTATATTTTAACATTATTTTCTGGCAAGAAACACACCCAAAGAAGAACAAAATCACGGTAAACAATTGTAACAACATATAAATCAAGAAATACAGAGTGTGCCCAGTTATAATTGGCATGCCCGAAATAAGTAAGCCCACGTCACGCTATAGTATACACTTGTCCTGCCAATAGACATGATATAGGCAATAATACATGCACACATCACCAACATTCATTTCAAGTGTAATCAAACAATACTAACCCTTTCCAAGTGTTTCTGATGTTGGGGAGTGCAGCGAGCGAGCTGCCACGGAAAACAATTTCTTAATCCATCATGTGAAGGCAACATAATATGCATCATGTATTTTATTTAAACTGAATTTTACATGCACTAAAAATGCGAGCTAGCGCAGCGAGCGAGCAACAAGACAGGACGAATATTTTTACAATTTATTCAATTTTAGGGAGTTTCTTTGAACTGGATAGCTTATATCCGATGGGAAAGGCTGGCATAGAACATGACATGACACAATCTCATTATCTGATTAAATCAAAAGTGCGAAATACTCATTCGCCATTGTTCTATAGCATCCACTGTTATCTTTCCGCGGAAACCGTAGAAGGTTAACTAATTAATGTAATGATAAGGAAGCCATAACACAAGAACAGGAAAGTGTCGTTATATCGATCTCCCTTTTCCGTTTTAACTTCACGACAAAGTTTGACTACACCCAACTTCAGTAAAAACAAATGAATATTATTATTATTATTTTTCTGTTGTTTTTTTCGCCGTGAAACATTATGAGCAGGAAGATGTTTTTTTCACATATTGTTATTCACCTATATAGTAAGATGCCGTTCTATCGGTTACAGTCCGTTATTCCGAAGGTTCGTTATTCCGAAGGTTCAGTTATTCCGAAGGTTCGTTATTCCGAAGGTTCGTTATTCCGAAGGTTCGTTATTCCGAAGGTTCGTTATTCCGAAGGTTCGTTATTCCGAAGGTTCGTTATTCCGAAGGTTCGTTATTCCGAAGGTTCGTTATTCCGAAGGTTCGTTGATCCGAAAATAAAATCGGGTTCGTTATTCCGAAAATGAAATCGGGCTTGTTATCATACTATAGTTTGTGTTTTGTTTATTTAATTTACAGCCTGCATTAATCATACCCCTCCCCCTTTCCCTCCCTTGGCCAGACCAATCAAACATTTAAGTTTATTTTATCTCTTTATATGAAATTATAGCATTATAACAAACCCAAATTCATTTTCGGATTAACGAACCCGATTTCATTTTAGGAATAGCGAACCTTCGGAATAACGAACCCTCGGAATAACGGACCTTCGGAATAACGAACCTTCGGAATAACGAACCCGATTTCATTTTAGGAATAGCGAACCTTCGGAATAACGAACCTTCGGAATAACGAACCTTCGGAATAATGCAACAAATGTTCGGATTAACGAACCCTATTTCATTTTCGGATTAACGAACACTCAGGTATAGGAAATTTGCGTGTTCGGAATAACGAACCTTCGGAATAACGAACCTTCGGAATAACGAACCGCACCCGTTCTATCGACCTCCCTTTTCCGTTTTACCTTCACGACAAAGTTTGACTACACAGAACTTCAGTAACACTTGAATATTATTTGTCACGGTGATAGTAAAATTTCTCTGTTTTCTTAATATGTTTGTTGTTGTTTTTTCGCCGTGGAACGATGGCAGGAAGAATTTGTTTTCACCTAATTTCCTGAGAACAGGAAGATTTCGTTCTATCGACCTCCCTTTTCCGTATTACCTTCACGACAAAGTTTAACTACACCCAACTCCAGTACAAATTGAATAGTATTTTGTGGTAGTGGTATAGTAAATGTTTTCTTTATTTTCTGTTGATGTTTTGTGGCCATGGATCAATGGCAGTATTATTTCACCTTACTTTATCTTCTTGCCTGTGACTATAGGCGATCCGCTTAAGTGGAATGGAATATTGCAATAATTATTTGTCTTGGTAACAATTCAATGTTATATTTCTGTGATTCGGAAACGGAGCAAGGCCACGTGTACAGTTTTCACTCATCGTAATACCATGATGATTAACAGAGGAATTCTCACACCCTGTAAACAATATTTTGACGTGGTGTTCACCTTCATTGTACTCCTACTATACTTGCAAATTAATTTGTCCATTGTATAATGGATACAAACTAGAGTATAATATAACACTTTGATTCAATTTATCTTCTTTTGCACCATAATTCAGTATGATGTTTATTGTTTATTATCTTTATTATACACTTCAAGAAGAAGTGGTGTGGCAAGATCGGTAGAGCGCGTGCTTTCTGATCGTGAGACCCCGAGTTCGAACCCTGCTCGCTCCGTTTGGCCTTCAGCAAGGCATTTAATCCACATTGGTGCTCTCTACCCAGGTGTATAAATGGGTACCTGGTCAGGTGAAAATTAGCTTGGTGCACCTAGGGTTGCCCGCCGCTAGTATGCTCCCCGGGGAGTTGAGAATGTGTACAAGATAATTGTGCGGGTCTGAACTGTACCAAATGACCAGGGATAATAATAAGCGCTTTGAGCACCTTATTAGGTGGATATTGCGCTTTATAAATATTCAATATTATTATTATTATTATAAGCGTTTTAAAACGTGTGATTTACATTTATATTGTATACCAAAAGTGACGGTCAAAACACGCTTCATATCACCAATTGTGGTTTTAACAATAGAAAATAAAGACACCCTTCTGCACAACACCGTTTCATGATAACAAAAACAAATACATGTTTATATTAGTATAATCTTCCTTTAGAGATTTAGCGAAAACAAACGTTTGAAACATCACGCTTTCTCGTACGCTTCCTGTTTTGTTTTCAACTTTTCTTTCAATGATACACAGATTATATCAATAAATTAATTCCCGCTTCACAACACCTGCTTCACAATAACAATTATATGTTCTGACCATTGATACAGTATAATCTTCTAGTACATACTACATAAATAGCGCATGGAAAAAACGGCGATTTCTAACCATTCCAACTTTGTTTTGTTAAGTTTATCATCACTTACACACACGGACCATATCAATTAATTAATTCCCGCTTGGCCGCTTCACATATAATCGGCACACATTGCAATATTTATTCGCTATGGAGACATGCCGTTATCAGCCCGTTATCAGTCTTTAGTATACCTAATCACGCAGAAACAGAGCACTGACGGACACGCGATTTCTCATCCCATGCCCTTCCCGCTTATCATTTGTTTTTATTCAAATTAAACATCATTTCACACGTATTACCATAGCAACTAATGAACACTCGCTTCATTCTGTTGTCATGAAAATACTACCACAACTAAATATTCATGGTGAAAGTCTCGGATAGGTTTATCATATACAAACAGAACGAGGACAAATGTTTCCCACAACACTTTCCCCGCTTGATTTTCAAGAAATGTTGCAATAATTAGGAGCTATTCGTCCTGGAAACAGTAACTATATATCTTCCTTTAGAACTATATAGACAAAACAAAATATTCATTCATCGAGAATGAACGAAGGTCTAGATTTTGTTTTTATTTCAATAACAGTTCCTTCCTATATTACCTTCAGACCAAGGGCTATATACCCGCCTGATTCTCACGAAATCTTGCAATAATTAATAATCGATTAGTTGCAGTAATGGAGTTTTTTTTTCTACAAGGAAAGAGAACAAGGCCAACATAATATCCCATCCCTCCCATCGTGTATTTATTATTTTTTGGGGTGCATTTCTATTTAACGCGGGTGGTGCTACTACTTTTTTAAAAAAACACACAATTACATTTCAGGATATTATGTCCTTGGGTACCACACGAAGAGAACCAATGTGTCTTTCACCTAACTGTATACGATTCTTTATAATTCAATAAATATTAAGGAATAAAGAATTATTACACGGGCCTCTGACAATCTGAGATCAGTAAGAACCTAATTTCATCTCGGCAGCTACAAGGAAAACACAATTTGATTTAGGAGTATTCCATCAAAAGGTTGTAATGTCACAAATACGTCACTATCGCTGTTGGTCGACGTTCACATTATTATGGCGGAGAGATTATGTTTTCGGGTTGTCCGTCCGTCCGTCCGTTACAAACGAGGGAAGCAATACCACGCCTTCACTGACAAAATAATAGTGTTATAAACCAGATTTAACAACAAATCGGGATGGATACACAGATGATTGATTGATTGATTGATTGATTGATTGATTGATTGATTGATTGATTGATTGATTGATTGATTGATTGATTGATTGATTGATTGATTGATTGATTGATTGATTGATTGACCGATTGATTGATTGATTGAATGTTTCTTTTTATGTTTGTTTGTTTGTTTATTTGGTTGTTGGTCATAGATTATAAGTCAAGAACCCATCCAATATTGCCACAACACCTCCAAGATGAACCAACATGCATATGCCTTTAAACTGCGGCCACATATTCCATTCAGGCGTGTTTTTGTTTTTCCGACAAATCCTCTATAAAGTCTACGTCGTTCGGGAAGGACGGTTATATATCCCGGGGTGACCATTGTGCACATTGATATTGTTGTTCAGAAACAACAATACAACGAGAACTATACAAAACAATGAAGATACCAACAATGAAACGCATAAATTGAAGCTTTCTCATTTCAATTTCCAATAACATTCGAAATCAATTCAGAGTTGTTATGATTATTTGTCAGATTGTCACTCGCAGGACGAGAATGATGCATGGATAAAGGTGGAGATATATAATAATCTTATATTTACCAGACGTACACGCTCATATCCATGGTTACGTATATTAACTCTAACGACAAGTTACTTGGAATATGCAAAGACCCGCGGAAATTATTCTGTGTCACTTTTCACGCAGAGAAAAGTGCGTCAGTTGAGTTATGAAATAAACCAGAACGTCAATGACGTAGCGCTCATCCGGCATCTCGCAACATCAAATATCGCAAATTTCATGTGGTACACTTTTCAACTGGTAAAAAATAAAAATGTGATGCCTTGGAAGGGACATAAAAAAAAAAATAAAAAAAAATAGAGTGAACAAAATATAAATTTGACGCCCCAGAAGGGACATGGGAAAAAATAAAAAAATAAATTAAAAAAAATATATAAAAAATTAAATTAAAAAAAATACAAGGTATATAAAAAAATATAATAAAATAAAATAAATTAAACAAAATAAATAAATAAATAAATAATAAAAATAAATAAATAAATTAATAAATAAATAAATAAATAAATAAATAAATCAAAAATTTACATAATTAATTAATGGAGAAAAATTTCAAAATTCTGTGTAGAAGTTTAGTGTACCAAAGTTAGCTCTACCAGATAAAGCAAACCAAATCAAAATCGGTCGAGAAATGAAGGAGAAGAAGCATTTTTTGTGATTTTTGGAATAAATTTGCATAAATTACCATAATTAATTAATGGAGAAAAATTTCAAAATTCTGTGTAGAAATTTAGTGTACCAAAGTTAGCTCTACCAGATAAAGCAAACCAAATCAAAATCGGTCAAGAAATGAAGGAGAAGAAGCATTTTTTGTGATTTCGATTAAATTTGCATAAATTAGCATATATAATGAATTTCACGATTCTGTGTAGAAGTTTTAAATCCCCCTCCTAGCCCTATCTTATGAAACAATCAGAATCAAAATCGGTTGAAAAATAACGAAGAAGAAGCATTTTGAAAATTGTGGACGCATGGACGGACGGATGGACGGACGGACGGAAGGACGGACGGACGGACGACGGACGCCACGCCATGGCATAAGCTCATCGGGCCCTTCGGGCCGGATGAGCTAATAAAAATCATAACAACACAGCAAACGCGCAATATTGTTATCAAGTTATGATAACATTTTTCCCAGTGATCCTCGATCTGGCAGGTTCAAATTAATTTATGTCAAACTTCTTTACAGCGCGAGTTTTTTTCTTCTTTTTTCTGTAGGGCCCCGTCAACCAACACGTTTAGTTCATAAACGGCAAGTGGCAATCAAAATACAATGATTTCTTTCATCAAATATTTTAAATTTACATAATGCTTCTTTATACTGTTCTCACTCACGTCAAGCACACTTGATGATACGTTAGAAAGTTTTAGAATTTTGTTGTTGTTTTTTGCGAATGAACAGAGGTAAAACACAAAATACACATACAAACACACGTACGCACACACACACACACACGCACGCACGCACACACAAAAAAACACACACACGCACGCACGCACATACACACACACTCTGTACAAACAAATAATTTGACAAAACAATGAAACAAATAATTTGGTGTGCTCCACATTCGAAGTATTTCCTTATTTTTAACCTAATTTTAGTTTATCTTTCGTAATTGTTTTGCCAAAACTATTCAGGGCATATCCCCATGCAGCTAGGCCAGTACACCAGTGCTACATAATATGGGATATGCTCCACTTTGAGGAGACAAAAACAATTTATCAAATGGATCAGATAGATCATCATCCCAATGAATAGTTTGTGATTCCTCAATCAATTTTTAAAATCTAGCTTGTATTCTAACCCTGCTTCTTACTGCTATGGACCCAAACATAAAGTTGAACCTTCCATCACAAACATAGATATTAGTATACAACCCACAAACTAATCAACATAACATCCTCCAGCCCCTAAACACAAACACAAACATACAAACACACAAACAAACATACATGCAAACAAACATACAAACATACAAACACACAAACATACAAACACACAAACACACATACACACCTACACAACAATCCGAGGACCACCTTTCACGTGCATATTCTATCAGTAGTCCCGGGTCCAATTATGAACCTGTGGTACACCTTCCTTCATCACCATCACTTATCGTCCATCACCATCATCATCCTCATTTATCATGACCATCCATCACCAATATCAGTGCCGTCCATGATCACGCTCCATGCATGGCCATTTACCGCCACAGATGGCGTTATTCCACCAAGGGCACCGGAAAATTCCAAACTATGAATGCGTCTTTCTCAATAGGGTGCCGTCAAAACACACAAAAAAGAAAACACACATTATTTCCGGCACTTTAGTATTAATAGCTAATAATGAATAGCGCCATCTATAGATCACTTTGCACGCAAAATAAGCGGTAAAAAATGTGGGGACCGGGATTTCGGTCCCGACTTTTTAAAATGTCCCGAGTCTTATTGTGTGTTTTCATGCAGTAGTCCCGACTCTGTGGTGTAGGTGTGTACATACACGCATACAAACACACAAACATACAAACACACAAACATACAAACACACAAACATACAAACAAACATACAAACATACAAACATACAAACATACAAACACACAAACATACAAACACACAAACATACAAACACACAAACATACAAACACACAAACACACAAACAAACAAACATACAAACATACACACATACAAACATACAAACACACAAACATACAAACATACAAACATACAAACATACAAACATACAAACACACAAACATACAAACACACAAACATACAAACACACAAACATACAAACATACAAACACACAAACATACAAACACACAAACATACAAACACACAAACATACAAACAAACAAACATACAAACATACACACATACAAACATACAAACATACAGCAGACATACAATCATGAGTCATCTGAGGAAGATGTGAAGTTATTTTCAATCATGTTTTTGTTTTGTTTCAATGTAGGACTCACATCAATTATATATTACTTTGTTATAGTTATGTCTTGCACATTACACATATAACACATTATTCCAGTGGTGTAGCGACAGGGGGGGGGGGGGGGGGCGCATGGCCCCCCAATAATTTGAAGAAAAAAACTAGGCAACATAAGGGGACATTTTTAAAAGGAAATAAAAGGAATACATAAGGTATGCCCCCCCCCCCCCCCCAATCAGTCCAATCATGCTACGCCACTGCTCATTACACATATTTATATTTTAATACAAACATACACTAATGCATAAACATAATAACCAGTAAAAGGTGAATTTGGAGCAATTATAATCACAAAAAAGGATTGAATCATAACATTTGGCAATAAGAAGAGACAAGCAGACAGACATATAGACAAACAGACAGACAGACAGACAGACAGACAGACAGACAGACAGACAGACAGACAGACAGACAGACATACATACACACAAAAAACACAATCAAAATGGCTCTTTATCTAAGACTACATATCAGTGGACTGGGGTGGGCCATCATAAATACTGCATATCAATGAGCTATTACAGGGAAAAGAAGTGTACCCAAGTACCTCCCCTCTGTAAACAATAAGCTGCCAAAGATACACATGTATACTTCTCCTTATTTTGATTATCACCAAAAATCACTTTACTGTATGCATCAATGTGGAGCTACCAAGACTATACTCATAGTACCAGGAAAATCATGTTTACTTCTTCAATCGCAAACAATCAAGTGGTGTCAGGCAGCTTAGAAGACGCCTGTCCAATTTAGTTAGGTATAATGATGCCAAGAGTGTTATTACAGACGAAATCAAGGAATGAATAGCTGGCTACATGGAAGCTCCGAAGCCAGGCGCTGTGTAAAACATAAACATCTGTTTCTTCAGAAGTCAATTGCTCATCCATGCTTGCTAGTGGCATACAGTAGTAGGAAAAAACATTGAGTGGTCAAAGAGGTGTATTTCGTTACGTTAGTTATAATGATGCCAAGAGTGTTTACAGACGAAATCAAGGAATGAATAGCTGGCTACATGGAAGCTCCGAAGCTAGGCGCTGTATAAGACATAAACATCTGTTTCTTGGGAGTCGATTGCTCATCCAGTGGCATTACAGGGACAAAGAGATGGGCAAGAGGCAGGGGGCAAGCCTAAGCAATACGAGGTTACAAAATTGCGTTATGTAATATACATTCATTTTATTTCCTTTTGATTTCTTTCCTCAAGGGGGGGGGGGGGGGGGGTAGAAGGAAGGGGTGCAATGTTCCCCCTCATTGTGGCAATTGCCCCCCCCCCCCTCCCCCTTCCCTACAGGCTACAACACTGCACGTACCAACATGTTTCTGTATCATTCTCTTGAAGGGCCCTGGGCTGCTGGGTATTCCACTTACCTGCTAATAAACAATTACTCCCCCCCCCCCCCCCCCCCCCCCCGCCTCCAGTAGAGGAGCCGTCTAACAGTTTTTCCTCACACTTCACAGTTATCTTATCTTTTAGTCTTTCCACAAGGCTTTCAATTTAAACATAAGAAATGGCTATCCAGAGAATAGTAGCTTGGTTATTTTGTTTTCAACAAACGATTTACGTCTGGGACCGACCTTTATCGTCACCATCCGATAGACGCAGCCAGGGTTCGAACTCAGGCCGATTAGTGCGAATAGCGGAGCTCTGACCACTAGACCAGAACACCTCTTCACTTGCATATAATACTAAGAGTAGCCTTTTGAAAGAGCCTTGCGGCTGAATTCAGAGGCGAGGCCTTGTAAGAAGGCTACTTCTCTCCCAGCTTCTGGATCTATAGGCCTACGGTGTGACCTTTCAGTTGAAATAGAAGCTGGAAGCTACTTCAACTCTTATTGATGTAACGCGCCAGAGATGCAGATCTGTCTCATACTTGCATGCAATGTCTATGGAGTCGCACCAGTTATGACATGACAAGAGTTAATGTATAACTAAGCCTGAGGACTTTAGATGGTATCAAAATGAAGGTACATTGCAGTGATGAGATCGTGTTGAGTTATTTAATTGAGGTGACAGAGTTTAATCCTGACGTACATCTATGAAGAGAGTCAAGAGACATGTGGTGATAATCTCACTTTGAAAGTTCCCCGAAAAATAATCAGTTATCTTCTTTGCCATGGATATGAGGTTTTTCTGAATAATGGTCAAATGAAACTTTGCAGTAAGAATTCAAAAGTTTAAAACATCATCTAAATAATGTTAAATCAATATTTCAATGGCTTTTCAATCTGATAAGGTAAACATTGAGCCGCCAAACATTATTGACTTTTCAATGTGTAAATTAAATTTGCTCCCCTAGTCTACCAGAAAACAAAGTTAATAAGGAGTTGATGAAAAGCATATATACATTATATAACTTTCCACCTACATTATACAATGTACACATCACAGTCCTTTCCATGAGACAATACTTCACGCCTTGCAATGCATCCTCACACTTGACAAGGTATATAAACAATAAGAGCGGAGTCCTATATCGGTCCCATGGGTGTCGGCCTTCGGGAGAAATAATAATTGACTAATTGGAAATGTTTCTGCGAAAATAAAAGAGTGCCCGGATCAGAAGGCAAAGAATTGGACGTGAAGAATAGCTCAAGTACAGGAAAGAAAACACGATCCACTTTCTAAGTAGACGGAGCTCTCACTGTGAATAAAACATTGCACAGCTCACTTTCCATGAGACAAGAGTTAGTGGGTGGAATTCACAAAGGAGGTTTGTAGGAGGTTTGTACAAACCATGGTTTTACCATGGTCTACATCTATGGAATGCTGCTCGTATACAAGTAAATTGTAAATCAACATTGTTAACAAGGAGTTAACCAGGAGTTTACATTCTTTCTCCATCAGTTTACAAATGGCATTCCATACATTCCATGGTCAAACCATGGTTTGTACAAACCTCCTACAAACCTCCTTTGTGAATTCCACCCAAAGAGTTCATGCCTTCTCCTGATTCCCTCTGACTAGAGAAGACCCCGACATACGTTATTTTTAGCGAGAGCGTTGCCAGCATTGCTCAGTGTAGGGGGAAAAAGTCAATAGCTAATCGAAATCCTACTACGAACTAGCATGTAATGCGATGACCCCTATGTGTTGCTGCTAGGGGGGAAAAGTCAATAGCTAATTTAAATTCTACTTGGAATTGGCATACAATTTGATCAAAGACGTAGCTAGAGATGGGAATCATTCCTTCCACATTCTTATTTGAACTTGGTAATGAAATCACTATAATTCAGCAAGCCTGGAGTGATATTTTGAGGGGTAAAATATAAATACAATACATGTAATAGGGAAATTTAATTAATGACTAGCATGTAGTGAGATTTAAAAACTTTCAATAAACATCATATCTGAACTCAAGAACAATTTTAATAGCAAGGGTGTTACCGTTACGGTATAAATTCAATACCAATGTTAATTTCTACTTAGTATACAAACTCATAATGCAATCAAATGAAGCCTTTTGTATCAAATTTTTAATCTGAGAAAGATACAAATGTTATATTTAGTAACGATCTTTCTGTTTGTAGAAAAAGTAAAGACATTCTACAACCAAATAGCATGTAATATAATCAAAGAACCCATCACAATATATTTTAATTTGCAAAAGATGCAAAATGTTATCAGTTAAGTAATCTTGCTCTTTGTAGAAAAGGTAAATAAAAATTGAAAATTCTACAACCAATTAGCATGAGATGTGATCGAAAAACCCACTGCAGCATATTTGTATTTTATTTGAGAAAGATATAAATGGTATATTTAGTAACGGTGTCACTGTTCAGAGAAAAGGTGAATAGCCCATGTAAATTCTACCACAACCAGGGAACCCATGGCATATTTTGAGCTCGAGAAGATACAAATGTTATATATTTAACAATGGTGTGGATGTTAGGGGAACAAGTCAATAGCTATTTGAAATTCTCCAACAAACTAGCACGTAATGCGATCAAAGAACTCTTTCACACCATATTTGAACTCAAGAAATATACAAATGTTACATTTAGCTAGTGGCGCTGTTCAGAGAATAGGTGAAAAGCCAATAGAAATTCTACCACTACTAGGGAACCCATGGCATATTTTGAGCTCCAGAAAGACACAAATGGTATATATTTAGCAATGGTGTGGATGTTAGGGAGAAAAGCCAATAGCTATTTGAAATTCTCCAACAAACTAGCACGTAATGCGATCAAAGAACTCTTTCGCACCATATTTGAACTCAAGAAATAAACAAATGGTATAAATTTAGCAATGGTGTCGCTGTTAGGCAAAACAGTCAATAACTGATTGAAATTCTACTACGAACTGGCATGTATTGCGATGAACCCTTTGCATAATATTTCGCCATGACGTCGCTGTTAGGGGAAAAGTCAATAGTTGATTGAAATTCTACTATGAACTAGCATTTAATACGGTTGATTGCACAATGGTCCTTATAGTGGCATCTATAGGCATCCGAGGGACAGGTGTTCTTCGTCTACTGCGAATGATATAAGCCCAAGGCACTGCATGATTAGGCTGCTTAGCCCCTATGCAATGTTTGTATCTCACCACTATGATTATATTTCCAAGATATAGTTCTTATAACTAATCCAGTCAACTCCGATTTGCTATCTCATTAAATTGGTACTTTCCAATTTATATTGAATTTACGACTTAAACCCAGAGGGTATGGTTACTCGGTTGCCACATAAAATCGTCCTACATGGACGATATTTGCAAATATCAAATGAAAGAGGTCTGTTATTCATGGGAATGACATATACTTGTCAAATTTCACCACTGATGGAAATACCTTCTATATATTAAAGCCCATGAAAGTTATGATATGTCATAATGCAATATACATCCTGGATTTTTAATGAAAAACAACAAGTACATATTATATTTCTTACAATTTAGCAGATAAAGTAAAATAAAAATAACAATATGTATTTTAAAACTCCATGGGAATAACTAGAATTTCTGAGGAAACAAGGAAATTAAATCAGATTAAGGGGAAAGATTTTGTAATCATCAATTACGCTGCAACTGAGCATCTTTTTCAAGATTTTTCACTATATTATGTCTTGTGAAGTTCAACAGCATCTCCATAGAATCAAATTACAAAATAATAACAACATTTTGAATGTGAGAAAAAATGATAAAAGGGATAGTACTTTAGACTTCTTTACTTCTTGTTTGTATATTAAAGGGATTTTTGTGGGGCCCCACAATAATTCAATAATTTTTAACCAGCCGTAAAAAATTTTAAAATGCTTACACTTTTCAAAAATGTACAAAAGATGTTTTTAAATAGTTGTTGATGATATCTCTATTTAATCATTAGTTTAACAAAGCATCACATGCACAATTTTTAAATTAAAAATGGTTGAAACCAATGAGTTTTTAGAGAGTGCCCTCTTGTGTTTTAACGGCTCTTTTTGAATGATAACAGGCTTTTTATTTAGTCCTTTGTGATGTTGTATACCTTTCGAGCATCGTGGAGTTATAACTATTAGTTTGTAATGTTATGGTACATGTTTTGGTTACTAAAATTCAGTTTGACAAACCTACTTCTATACCAAATCTCAACTATCCCTTTAATGATGAAACTGCATACTTGTGACATTGAACAAATATACATTGTTTGATTTCAGCTTTATACTTCCAATTGAAAACATTTCCGTAGAAATAACTGTAATTAATATTAATTAATTAAAAAGGGATAAGTGTTTACTAAGACTTCTTTACTTATCTTTGGTATATTGATGATGAAACTGCATACTTGGACATCTACAAAATATACATAATTTGATATCAGCTTAAACTTTTTGATTGAAAACATTTTCATAGAATTCATGTAAAATAATACTAAAAATACTATTAGAATGCATTGGTTCTGCACTTCAAATGTTCCCTCATATTTACACTGAAAACTGCCTTTACAGTGTCATGATTTTAGCTGTAAGTTTCTCAATTGATCACATTGGCACAGATATGGTATCGACTTACAAATCAAGCAAACTTGAATTTAAAGGGATAGTTCAGTTTTCGTTTAGAGTGCGCTTCAAGAAATAATTTTGTGTGAGGTAATGAAAAACTAAGTGTAAAGTTTGAAAGAGCACACAATTTAAAATACAGAATCAACTTTTTGTTCGATCAAAATCAGTTCAGAAACAGCTGAAATATCAATAAATACGATCAGAATAAATACTGGGGACCAACTTTTATTCAATAATTTACGAAAATATTTAAAAATCCTACACATTAATTGTGTGAAAATATACCAAAATGGTTTTGAATAGTTTTTGATGATAGCTCTAGATGAATAATTATTTTATCTTTTTTATTATTTCTTTTCCATTTGTTTTTTTGCTTTTCCAGAAAGATGGAAAAAAGATAAACATTGTACAAACAAATAATCAAATGTAAATCATTTCTTGGAATATATCATCTATAGAATACAATTATAAATCAAACTGAATCAAAAATATATATTCAAATTAATTTTTGTGTTTCTAGCAATTAGTTTTATTTATCATCAAAAACTTTGTATGAAACCTGTATAGAAAAACAGGTCATTATTCGAATCAAGCATCTACATTATGTGGATATATGATGTACAAATAGTGCATAATGTAATGTATTTTATAGGAACCTTCACTTCTCTCACTCAACTTATTAATGCTTTGTTGTTTATATCACACTGATCGATCTGGCTAATTTTTTTTGTTTTCATATGAAAATATCGAAGTACAATATACTTTTAAAATAAACAACAACTGGATATTGGTGTGGGCGAATTTATCTCCCTACGTAATCTTTAATCTCTTTCCATCATCATAGGTAGCAACTGCAGCGAACAAAAACTAGTTAAAAACACATTTTTCTTGTTGTCTAGTTATTATTCCCCCTAAAAGATCTCCCACTCTCTCTCTCTCTCTTCAATTTGTTTAAAGTGGTCCATTAACTTTGAAAAATTCAATTGAAACTCTTTCAAATGTAAATGTAAATCATTTCTTAGAATATATCATCTATAGAATACAATCATAAATCAAACTGAATCAAAAATATATATATTCAAATAAATGTTTGTTTTTCTAGTAATTAGTTTTAACTGGACATATTAGTACATTATGTAAATCACTTTAAGCCGCAAACGTGCACTACGTGTTGCTTTTGAACTTTACTAACAATTTCTTTTTTTTTAAGTGAAAAGGAAATTTACAAAGAACAAAGAACTACACTTGAATCCTGAATATTGCAATATGCTAAAAAATAACATAGTTCATCAGTTGCATGTAAACAAGGGGGTTAATATTAGTCTACAAATGAATATCTAGAAAGATCTTTTGAAAATGACCACAGGGCATATATAATTCCCTGATTATCCCTCGAAAAATTGACCGATTAACTTGGACAGATGCAACTGGATCCCTTAGGCACGTTAAGCTGCATGAAACGGGCAGAGATGACATCAATGGTATATATATAACAAAAAAAGTGTTTGTTCAAGCTCATGAAGGTCAAAGAATTTACGCAGCATGATAATAAAGGTAGATCAGATGTGTAGTGCCATCTTGCGAACACCTTGCTAACTGTGCGAAATACACACTGGCTCAGTGGTATGTAGTGCGCATAAAACTAGCCTAGATACATACATTAGGTCAAGTTCGGACAGGTTCTACAATCCCCAATTAATTGCATAACAATCTCTAATAGCCCAGGGTACTATAAAAGCACTCGCTAGATTACCCAGGTCAAGAAAAAGTCAAATTACATGCCAGTATTTTTGACAAGACAAGTACGAGCCCAATAAATTAAATTGTACAGCGTTGTCAGTTGTCACGCGTAGGGATGCTAGACCGCGTCGCCATATTGAACTACAACTTAAATTTTTGTATTTCTAGACCAATTTTGCTCTACTTCACTTTCCGATGCCCATGGGGATATAAGGAGGCTTTGCGCTAGTCAATGGCACAAGTCAAATCTTTTCTATGTCATCTTCTCTTGCTCCCGTTTTCACGACACCTGCTAATGCACGTACCTTGATTCATGGGGCAAATATTCTCTGGGAGTGAATCGAGAGAAGAACAATTCTTGGGTGAAAAAGATAATAAAGAAGAACAAGAACAAGAACAAGAACAAGAACAAGAACAAGAAGAACAAGAACAAGAACAAGAAGAACAAGAACAAGAACAAGAAGAACAAGAACAAGAACAAGAAGAACAAGAACAAGAACAAGAAGAACAAGAACAAGAACAAGAACAAGAACAAGAACAAGAAGAACAAGAAGAAGAACAAGAACAAGAACAAGAACAAGAAGAACCAGAGGAAGAACAAGAACAAGAACAAGAACAAGAAGAACAAGAGGAAGAACAAGAACAAGAACAAGAACAAGAACAAGAAGAACAAGAACAAGACATAAAATTAGAACAATATGAAAAAACAGGAAGAAGGGGAAGTTGTTTAGTTTTGGTATAGCGGGCAATTCAAGAAATAATTAATTTGTGAGGTAGTGGAAAACTAAGTGTACTATTTGGAAGAGTATGTGATTTTAAAGACAGAACAAACTTTATTTGATCAAAATCGGTTCAGAAAGAGCTGAAATATTGATAAATATATCTGATTGGAATAAATGTGGGATCCCTTATTTATTCACCAATTATTTTTTTTATGTATACAACGCCTACACGTTTTAGAAAATATACCAAAGAGGTTTTTAAATAATTGTTAATGATCTCTCTATTGAATCATTATTTTAACAAATCATCTCATTCAAAATTTTGTATAAAAAATGGTTGAAACCAATATGTTTTTAGAAAGCGCCCTCTTGTGTTTTAATGGCTGCTTTTTTAATGAAAACATCTTTTAACTTAGCCCTTTCGGGCATGGTGGATATATAACTATAGTTTGTAATGATATGGTGCAAGTTTTGGTTACTAACATTCAGTTTGACCAAAACTGTACTACCCCTTTAAATTTTGTCTTACTAGTATTTTGTTGTTTGCCAGAAGATCATGATGAATTTGATAAAATTACCAATTTGATCAAGCAACCTTATAAATGATCATAATGTGTTTTTTAAAGATTAAAATGTTAATATCAAGTGTTATTTTATTAAATCAAGTTTGAAAAAATGGTGACCAGACAAATGAACAAAGAGAACAAGGGACCACAGATTTACATAATCCCTCCAGATGGGTACTTTTGCGGGAGCCCAGTTTATTCAAGTTGAAGCTTGTTTTTCAAAAAATCTTGTTCAGCTGAATCTGGCAGTAAACAGGTAATCTATAGATCAATCTGCCGTGTTGTTTAGCTTATGGTAAGAGAAGAATAAAATAGGGTTAGATTTTTTCAAATATCCCTTTAGTATGAAGATAATTATCATTGAAATCTTTTATTTTAAAAGCGTTGGCAACGCTTTTCAAATAAAGTACAATTGTCGTAGCTGAACACGTCCGGCCAGCGCGCGTGGGAAACCTTCCCGACCCGACTGAACTTTGAGCCGAGCGCGCGCAAATTCCATGAATTCTGTACCGTCTGTAAACATACACGGGTGCGGATATCGTCAAACGGATGATATTACTGCGACAAATCTACGGCAGGCCATCAGTATTCGGTGATAAAATATGAACTCAATATTCGTTTTTTCACTAGGTAAACAGTGTTCGTTTTCTTTCAAACTTTCACAAATCTTTCAATTGTATTTTACAATGATATTGATATAGGATTGAAGTCTCAAATGTCATTTTGTGCAATATCTGACACTTTACAGGTATCACTTTAATAAACACATAGTTAGGCTTCAAATGTTGAGGATAACAGTATATGTGGCAAAGATAGTATTGTTTCAATTTTACTAACATACTGTAAGTCTTTTACATAATTATTGTATACAAATGAACTTAAAATGCCCATATAATCTATCATCGTAAAACTTTGTATGAACCCTGTATAGAAAAACAGGTCATTATTCGAATCAAGCATCTACATTATGTGGATAATATGTTTTATATGATGTACAAACAGTGCATGATGTAATGTATTTTATAGGAACCTTCACTACTCTTTAATACTCAAGTTATGAATTCTTTGTTGATCATATCACGCTGATCGATCTGGCTAATTGTTTTGTTTTCCATCTATGAAAATATTGAAGTACAATATACTTTTGAAATAAACAAACAACTGGATTTTGGCGAGTGCGTATTTATCTCCCTACGTAATCTTTAATCTCTTTCCATTATCTTGGGAAAGAAACTGCAGCGATGAAACCATAGCTACCACAACAAAACAAGTTCAAACCACTTTTTTTCTAGTTGATCTAGTTATTATTCTCGCAAAGATCTCCCACTTTCTTTCTTCAATTTATTTAAAGTGATCCATTAACTTTGTAAAATTCAATGCAAATCACTTGGATCTTTCACATTTATATTGTAACTTGTTGTTTTATAGCCTATGGTAACAGAATAATGAAATGGGTTTTGGTTTTTCCAAATGACTCCCTAAAGATGGATATTTATGATTGAAAGAAAAGCGTTCCGGACCGCTTTTCGATTTGTAGTCAAAATCAATGGGAAGTAGCTAGGTGATACCAAGGAGGTACCTTTGTGATACAAATTGACATCAATTTTCACTTTTTTCACTAGTAAAAAAAACAGTGTTTCTTTTATATGAAACTTATCACACTTCATTCAGAAGTATCTTACCATGATATTGGTATAAAATATACTATTTAAGTCTCAAATGTCACCTTTGGACAAAATTTCTTTTGAAGTTAATGGATCACTTTAATCACTATCTCACCATTTCCATCGTGAATCCAAGCAAGCACCTAAATGATTACCGTAAAACTCCGTGTATAAGGCGCACTCGTGTATAAGGCGCACCCCCAACTTAAAAAAAAAAAAAAAAAAAAAAAAAAGATTTTTTACACCCTGTAGTGCTGTTGGAATACTTACATCGCTGGTCTAGGGCATATCAAGGGCTTAATGTTAATTGTAGCTTTCATCATCATATACATTTTTTTCACATACAAAATAGTGGTTAGTACAAAAATTGCACACATTGAGCAATAACACTGGTGCTCATTAATATTCATATTCATGAATATTCATAAGCACTTATACTCATTAAATATAGTGCAATTTTCTAACTTAACTAACTTTAACTATTTAACTATTTTCAATTATGAGCAAAATTTATAACCACTGGTTAGATAATTGCATATAATGAGTACTGCTGCTCACGAATGTATGAATATTCATTAGCAGCAGTAATTTGCTCAATAAACTTGCAATTTTTACATCTGTAACCAACATTTTTTTTTTGAGAAAAAGGTATATGTTGCTGAATGCTACAACAGACAGCAAGCTCTTGTCATGCGATAGACCAGTGCAATATGCATTGAACATGACTACAGGGTGTCCCAAAAAAAATCCTAAAAAAAAAAAAAAAATTGCTGTACCTGTGTATAAGGCCTGTGTATAAGGCGCACCCCCGACTTTGAAATTTTTTCCGACGGAAAAAAGTGTGCCTTATACACAGAGTTTTACGGTAAACCCTTACATTACATTTATGATTTTACATGCCCGAACGGCCCATACAAAAAAGTTAGTGTGGAGGCCTGCATAAGGTGTGCCCCCTCCCCCCCCCCCCCCCCCCAATCAGTCCGACCACAGTTGGTTGGGTTGGTTATTTGGTTTTTGCAGAAGCGTTCAATCAATTATGAGTATTTACGTCTGGGACTGCCCTCTATTGTCACCATCCGATAGACGAAACCAGGGTTCGAACCCGGGCGGATTACTGTAGTGCGAAGAGCAGTGCTCTGACCACTAGACCAGATCACCTCTTCACAGACCAACCACGCTCCGCCACTGTGCATAATAACATGCAAGCAAGCACTTCATAACCAGACTGTTCAAGATAAGTCCATCAAATACATCTGCAAACTAATCCTTGGTATTTGTTTGAGCTTTCACAAATCGCCTAGAGGTAAGAATGGAGGCTATATACTTCCCCAATGAAATGCTCAATCAATTTGCTATCAAAGCAACACATTATTTTTCAAAGAAAACTACAATACATGCTTAATAATGTATATCATTATTTGTAATATAATATACAGAAGATAATGTAGATTTAATTAAATTCACCAACGAAAGAGTTCATGAAATGGAATTAGATCTATTCTACTGGCCTTCCTATTTTTGAAGTAGAACTATTTTGTGGAGTAGAACAGTTTCAAAATACTTTCACCAGTAATCTAGCTGCCCAAGCCAGTTTAGCCGGAGAAGCAAACTTGAAATGTTGTAAAACTGTTTTTCTCCAAGAAAAAGTAAGTCTAGTGAAATAGACTTAATTTGTTTTCATATACAGATGACAGAGACAAACATAGATCTATTGAAGTGTATAGTAAACTGACCTGTTTGTCGTAGAGCATCAAGGATCTTGGACAGCGCCCCCTTGTGAGACTTGCCGTCCGGGTGGGTGATTAGTACATCCACGTCTCCGCACGTTTGCTTGCCACGACGATACGACCCGCATACCACAGCTAACATACCCGGAAACAAAGACTCCGCTGCTTCTCTCACCTAGGAGCAAAAAACAAAATATTTACTTAGGTATAGTCATTTCGAACATTTTCAAGCAAGCGATAAAGGAATTTGATTATTGGAAAATGCTTGACAGTTGACACAATGATATGACTCCCATACCACAGACAGCATACCTGGGAAAAGTGACTCAGCTGCTTCTCTTACCTAGGAACAAAAAAATGTAGTTCATTTCCAAGCAAACGAAAAAGGAATTAGATCACATAAAAATGCTCCGATGACGATAGGGCCCACATACCACAGCCAACATACCCGGGAACGCTGCCTCTCTCACCTAGGAACAAAGAAACAATTAGTTTAATATTTCAAACATTTTTAAGCAAGCAAAAAAAGAATTAGATCATAGAAAAATGCTTGACACGATACAATTGACCCACATACAACAATTCCTCTCTTCTACCCCTTTCCCTATTATGTTTCTATATAATTGTTTTCTTCTGTTTTTGTTGTTGTTGTTTTATAGTTTTTTATCGTTGTTTGTTATTGCTTGTTCATGCGAAAGTATGACATGCTACAAAATGCAATATATATACATTATATATGTAATTTTAAAAAGCATGTCATATTCATTATACATTTGTTATATTTTAAATGTAGTATTGCTTAACCATTTCAGGGGCCTTTCAAACCACAAGCCTTGCTTCCAAGATTGGCTCCTCCACATTTTCGTAGAAATTATTTCATACATAATCTGTGTGCATTGTAAAATAATCTTGCCACTAACGTCACCTGCACATAGATCTAATCAGGCTCTGAGTGGTTTCTCTTTCCGCTTTAAATGGCTTAAATCAAAAATCTCAAGAGTCCAGCAATTACTGTATTACTCAAGGCTATAAATAAAAGTACTACATAACTAGCACATGTATTAAATCATGTATGGAAAGTACTTCTTTGGATTTTTTTAAAGTCATAGATCAGACCAAACCTCTAGCGGAGTGCAGCCCCCGAGACCCAACCTCCTATGCCTATGACTGTCAGTGTCTGAGCTCAGATCAAGCAATTGGCAGAGTAGGGGGTATTTTTCGAATGAAGGGGTGGGGGCGGCCAATGCAAGCTAGCATTGTTATTTTTAATTTCTCTGTGAATTTAAATCTAAATGTAACTTTATAATTAACAAACTTTTGTTGACCCAAATTGACCTTTGTGACGTCACAATGGTCAAGTCGGGTCACAGGGCTGACAAAGCTGTAGTTGACAGCAAACAATTTTGGAGGTAAATATTTGTATTGTGATCAAAACATGCTAATTATTATAAAATATCAATACAGACAAACTCTCATAATAACTCACAGTTCTCTCGATGTCACCAGCTTCATTTCGGGGCATCCGTTCCAATAAATCGTGGTAGTGTTTCAGCCCAATCTGCTGCTGCTTCGTGAGTTTGGCCTTGTCACGCAGATCATCCAGTGTGCGTAACCCCTGGAGGAAAATATAAGAAACTGTATATATACTAAAGTTTGTTTTTCATATAAAGAAGCAAATTAAAGACTGGTGTCTGATTGGACTAGAATTTGGTAGTGTTTTAGCCCTATCTGCAGCTGCTTCGTGAGCTTAGCCTTGTCACGCAGATCATCCAGTGTGCGTAACCCCTGAAGGAAAATATTAGAAACTGATTTTTGTTTTGTTCATATAAAACAAAGGAGCAAAAGACTGGTGTCTGATTAGACTTGAATCTGGTAGTGTTTTAGCCCTATTTGCAACTGCTACATGAGCTTATAGCCTTGTCACACCGATCACCCCTGGAGGAAAATATAATAAAAACATATTTGTTGTCATATAAAAGAAGCAAAGGACTGGTGTCTGGTGGGACTTGAATCTGAAACCCTCTGGATTGAGCATAGACCAGCTGAGTAGATCTACATTGTACAGTACTATAGTAGTCTCTGCTTGAGTTGGTGTTACATTTAAAGGGGTACGGGTAGGATTTGATTTTGACCAAACTTGTCTTCTGTTTCTTTTTAAAATATTCACTACTTAATCAGGTACATCTGTTAAAGGGATAAAGTATACCTTATAAAAGACTACCCAATTAAGCGGAGACGGACTACTGTACCAATATTAATGTGTGGGTCAACGGTCAACACTGTGATGTATGGAAATTATTTACATACATTGTATGGCTTGCCATAGTTTGTTTCTTGGAGTTTGAACATGGCGACATTTCTATGAAGACTGCGTCTGACAGTCTGATTCTATCCCGAGTTGATATAACTAGAACAAGTGAAGAATGAACCCGTAACAGCACCTGCATGTACATGGGCGGAGTGTTTTGTTAATAATGACACCTGGTACACTATCTACAGGGTTCGGGATATAATTGACGTACGAGAGAAACCACTCAAGTGAACATGTAAAAGGCTATTACGAGCCTGGATACTGACGTACATGTTCTACAAAAACCTTGCATAAAATTCTAAGCAGCTTTATGCACTGTTCAAATTAAAGAGGTAGTTCAGTTTTGGTAGAGAGGGCGCTGCACAACACAATTTTTTCGTGAGGTAATGAAAAACTGAGTGTCGAATTTGAAAGAACATGCAATTTTAATGGCAGAATAAACTTTATTTGGGCAAAATCGGTTAACAAGTGGCTGAAATATCAAAATTCAATAAATATCCAATCATATTTATTTGGGCCCCAAATAAATACGATGATTTTTTGACATTTTTTTTTAAATGCTTACACTTTTTCAAAAAATTTCAAAAGCGGTTTTTAAATAGTTGTTGATGATCTCTCTATGTAATCATTATTTCAACAAAACATCACATGCATAATTTTGTATGAAATATGGATGAAACCAATGCCTTATTAGAGAACGCCCTCTTGTGTTTTAATGGCACTTTTTGAATGATAACAGGCTTTTTATTTAGTCGTTTGTATTTTTGTATACCTTTCGAGCATGGTGAAGTTATAAATATTAGTTTGTTATGTTACTGTGCAGGTTTTGGTTACTAAAGTTCAGCCTTACCAAAACTGTACTACCCCTTTAAACCCTAATTCTTCTGTTCTTTCATTTTCAAGTATGTGCTTTCAAGTGGCATGCAATGCAAATTAAGCTTCGACCACTATCGTGTGTACTTTTGTAGGGTTTCCATCCGTCAGCATCATTTCATATTTAAGCAGACATAAAATCAGTATCATGAATCGTCTCGACTCTTAAAGGGATAGTTGAGTCTACAGTTTTGGTCAAACTGAATTTTAGTAAGCAAAACCTGCACCATTACATTACAAACTAATAGTTATAACTCCACCATGCTCGAAAAATATACAAAATTACAAATGACTAAGTAAAAAGCCTGCTATCATTCAAAAGGAGCCGTTAAAACTCAAGATGGCGCTCTCTAAACACTAATCGGTTTCAGCCATTTAAAATAAAATATTGTGCATTCAATGTTTTGTTGAAACAGTGATTAGATAGAGAGATAATCAACAACTATCTAAATACCTCTTTTGTAAATTTTTTAAAAGAGGAAGCATTTTTGTAAAATTGTTAACGGCTGGTTCAAAATTGTTGAATATTTGTGGGGCCCCACATTTATTACAAATGGTTATGTTTATGGATATTTCAGCCATTTCTGAATCGATTTAGATCAAAAAAAGTTTATTCTGTCATTAAAATTGTAGGCCTATGCTCTTTTGAATTTGACACTCAGTTTTTCATTATCTCACAAAAAAATTATGTTGTGTAGCGCCCTCTATACCAAAACTCAACTATCCCTTTAAGCTGAGGGATTAATGTCTTAAATGAAATCTAACCTGTTCAAGATTAATCTGTTTTATCACTAATTTGCAAGAGCTTCCTTTAATCCTACAGCATTTTATTAAAATGTGTTTTAAAATATAAATCCAATTCAAAGGTATGCTGAATATCCATCTCAATAATATGAACACTTCAGTCGCAATCTATATAATAATATAAAGAATGCAAGAAAGATTTTACCAAATTCAATATTCAAAGAGAATATGGTGAAACTAAAAACAACTCTAAGAACATAATGCATACTTATATTTATTACTAAATCTTTTACTAAATCTTTTACATAAAGCATTATTGAAGCTAGGACTTATTATTAGAGTCCTCTGGATTTGAAAGACTGTTTCCATTTTCCATTTAAAGAGGGCAGTATACAATTAAAAACATCTGACAGAATTGGGAACTATTTTCTCAGAAGCCCATTTTGTTCTTTAGTTACAAGCAAAATACAGTTGAAATACATTAAACCTAATTTAATTGGATAACATAACAGGAAAATTCTTTCCCTCACTGTACCCCCCCCCCCCCCCCCAAGCACATTTTCTGCAGTATGATTGTTTATTATGTGGTCCAAGAAAGTGAGTGATGGGTATCGGGGAAACCTGTCTGCCAAGTGCTTGAAGTCCCAGGAACAGTGGGCCTCGATTTATTTCAGATTATTTTGTTTAAGGGTGGATGGCGGACTGTACGCTCAAAGAAGAAGAAGAAGAAGGATGAATGAAACTAGATCATGGGTTGGGGTAGTCAGGAAAAACCAACTCGTTATGGGGTTTCCATTAATATATGATGTCATACTGTAGTGGGTGATCTAGTGGAACCAGACACAAACTCTGTGGAACAAATCCTTCTTGTGGGGGGGGGGGGGGGGGGGGGGGGGGGGGTGGGGTAGAGGGGCTGTCTCACCTGTTGCACCCATTCTCTGGCAACCGTAGGCCCCGCCCCCCAGACATTGTTGAACAGGTCAATCGCTTCCACGTCTTCTCCCTTGCACACATGGTCGATCTTCCTCAAGTGCCCACTCTCGATGATCTCCCAGATCTTGTCTGCCAGCTTCGTTCCGATGCCTGGAATGGCATTGGCCTCCTTGGTATTTTATAAAACAAAGGTAATAATTTTTAAAATAAATTATTCAATGATCCCATATTCCATAGCCTTTGCCAAGTGCCTACTTTAGACTATCTCCCAGATCGTGTCTGCTAGCTTTGTTCTGATTCCTAGAATGGTATAAAACAAAAATAGTAATTGTGAAAATAAATTATACAATGATTCAATATCCAATGATCATGAAGATTGTCATTCACATGAAGTTTTGTCAGTTTTTCAAGTGCCTACTTTTGAATATCACAAATATCATGTCTGCAAGATTTTTTCTGATGCCTGGAATGGAATTGGCCTCCTTAGGTATAAAACAAAGATAATAATGTTGACAAAAAATTATACAATGATTTTGCCTTAGAAGTATATATTTATATTAGTCCTGAATAGATTAGTAATCCTCAAGAGATTTACCTCCCATGTAGTGACGTCTTTGCTGTAGTTCTTGAGGGCCATAATAGCCTTCTTGTATCCAAGCGCTCGCCACTTGTCCTTCATGTTCTCGTAGGTCTTCATCAGAATCTGCAGACAGAAAATATTAAAGAAAATATTTACAAATTTCACCAGTAAATATTTAGCTTTGTATCTGACAGTGCATTTAGAAATCAATAGGGATTTTATATGCATCTATTATATAAATGAATGTGCTGGAATACAAATCATGAGACATCAAATTTTTAAGGTAGGTACCATATAGGATAAAAATGTCATATCTGCAATGTAGGATTTCATTTTATTAATTAGATAAATATTATAATTTATTCCTTGATTTGAGTAAAAATATGGAAAGTAACCTAAATTTAACAGCAAGCTGCTAATAGTTTCCCCTAAATGGGATATCTGACTAATCAATTTTTATTTTAATTGATTTGGCTAATCTGGCTGCTAAATAATAGTACAGAGTACCATATAAGCGCATTATCAACTAATAGTAAATTGAACGGTGAAATTGTGATTTTTTGTGAAACAAATGGCCACCTGAATTTACTAAGTGGCCCATATATTGTGTCTGCCTGGTTTTTAGCCGGTTTGCTTCATCACAGTACGAACAGCTAATATACTTCCATCTTGTGATAGAGGGGATAGTATGACGTCATAATATTAAAGGACCCCTCCAGAACGAGATGGAATTTTTCTGTCTAGGGTCAGTAGGGTGGGTTATGACACTCTTTCAAGTTGAATACCTCTAGTTTGTCCGTGATGTGTTCATTGTGGCTCGTCTTCTGTGAAGTGGAAGGTCTTGAACACACCCAGTTACCTCTCTGAAAAATAAATAAATTTAATTTGAAGAAAAAAATACACAGTTGTTAGAATACTAGCCAGAATGAGAGACAGGGAGTTCAATTATGTTTAGTTTAAGACACAGGAATGACTTACATATAAAGACAGATTTCTCTCTATTTCATTTCAATCAATATACTATTAATCAGGGTAACCTTCAAGAATTGAAACCAATATATTTTGCGAATAGTATCAATTTATTATGGATCTGAAAAAAACTTTAAAAGTTACAATTTATCTCAATCTCAATGTAATCTTTGAATAAATAGCCTTTAGTTAAGTTAAGTTCAAAATCCAAACAGTAATTAATTTACAAATGTTGTCACTTGTTCATGATACAAAAATACAAAACATAAACAATTAAACCTACAGGCAATTTAGTTGGAGACAAGTTCGGCGTGGAGACATTGGAAGATGATGTATTTCCATCTGATGACACAAACTTCTTCTTTAACCCTTCATCCTCACTTTCATCATCATCATCGTTATCATGGCCACCATCCTCATCATCACTACTCCCACTAGGAACATAATTGCTATCATCGCTGTCGTAGTTTCGAGCAGCTGGCTTTTTAGCAGGACTCTCCAGGGTAGTTTGCTTAGGGATCAAACTGGAAGTTGCGGCTCTTTGTTTGTCGCTCTCTAGACAATCACTACCAGTCTCCTGCAAATTTTCACTTTCACTTTTTATCAACCTCTTTGGGGAATCACTTGCATCCTCTGTGGGAATCTTTGTGGTCTGCCGTTCAGGACCAACGCGGGAGAGGATGAAATTCTCATGATCCACCACGGTTCCTTCAGAAAGACAATAACTCAGCCATTTTGCATTGACGAGCTGGAACTTGAAGTGGGCGGGCACGTGGTCCTCCTTGTACTTCATGATCCGACAGAATCGGGGGTACGTCATCTCCTCGTCGACGATCACGTGACTCGATGTCTCGTCAATGGCGGACTGCACTGATGCACCTTTCGTGGATAGCTGCTTCTTGAAGAGTTCAGTCCGCGCCTTCCCCAGGCCTGCCTGCAAGATATAAGCCTGGATGCCAGAAAAGATTCCTGTCCTCCTCGATGACCCAGCTGCTTTTGATGCATTTTGTAAACTGCTTCCACCGGGAAGGCCTGCTATTATGGATTTTTGTGTAGATTGCTTTACTCTTTGTCTCTTCTTGTCCGGTGAATTAGCGGGACTAGTAGAAGCATCTTTGCGTTTCATCATTGTTGCAGACTAGGCCACATCTACTTGGTAAATGGTCCACTCAGGTGGATGGACTAGGCCTACAATCCACTGTATGACCCCAAGAATGAGGAAGAATGGAAGACAGGAGAGAAATTATTACAATTTTGTAAAAACATTGTCATTATTTTGCCAATAAAAAAAATGAATAAATTCAGTACTGTACATTTTTACAAAATTGAATTAGCCTGAATGGCCAAACAAAACTAACTGTTTTTCTTTTTAATGTGGTTATACTACTCTTTATAAATCTGGTAATTAATGTATCTTTAGTATCTTTACTTTGTAGACTTACCTACCTTTCAGTTTCAGGTCTTGTTTGGTCCTTGGCAGTGCTGCTGCAGTACTTGACTGTAGTACTAGTACGTAGTAGTGCAGTACGTATGCAGTGCATTTCCCTTATTTGTTTTGATAGACTTATTCTAAGCTGCCAGAGTAATTTTTCAGCTGTCATAATCCCAATTTCAAACTATGTCTAACATTTATGTCAGTGGAATATTATTTCACACATTTACTATATCAATAATGCTAGTTGTATTACTAATTATTTCTGAAAATTTCCATAAAAAGCATCAATTAAAACAAAGAATAAATTGATAAGCCTTAATTTAATCTAGCTTCACATGATGGACGATGGCTGAAATAAACGTAAGACATCGCTTATCTACGAAAGATGGTGAAGAAGTTTCGAGCTGTGCATTTCCAGAGTTGAGTGAAGACACGAAAAGTCGGCAAAATAATGTCACAGCTGACTCAGCAAATGTACCATCACCGTTTTTAGTGGACGACAAGGATGGTGAATCACTGGAAGATGTCTTAAAAGCTCAAGAAAGTAAGTGCATATGGTGCAGCGAGCTCAGACCCCTGTTCGCAAGCAGTTGCAGCCCGTCCGATGCGGCGGGGCTAACCCAACACGACTCGTTCGTTTGGAGCCTATGACGTATAGCTAGCAGCAGCTAACCGAGTCTCTGATCAGTGCGGTCGTGGCAGCTGCACCTGGCGGGGAGGTCTTGCAAATTGCTTTGTGAAAATGTGTGCAACAGCAACACTACATAACATAAACATGCTTGTGTTTTTCCTTTTTATAGAGGGATCAGCATTCTCTTCGCTTCTGATGGATCATGAAAAAAATCTGTATTATACATGAACAATAATTATCAAATTCATTTGGAAGAGAATACAATTCAGATTATTCTACAACTCAAGAACCAATTGAATATTTCAAAATAAAAACGTTCAAATTAGTTCTGAGTGAGACTGAGAGTATAATAAGACTTGATCATTTGGACATATTATATTGTTTACATGTTGTACAAACTTTCAGCAATTCAGGGGCCATGAAGTCTTTTGAAGATAAATTGTTTTGCTGACAGAAACATTAATAACTCATTAACTGACAAATGAGTTTTGTTCTTACTGTAATTTGTTTGCGATTCGTTGCCTTATGGAGTTATCTTTCTAATCCATAGCTGATTGGTTTCCGACGGTTGAAAAAGTCGGAAATAGCAGTGCTTTTTTATGTCTGGCTGTGAGATTGCTGAGATTGCGACTGTAAGTTGATATTTATTAATACTTGCGTATGCTAGTGTGCCTGCTGGCATTCATTAATGCACTCGCATGCACAAGTCGTTATTTCTGAAAATATTTTGAAGTAATTTTATAGCATTTTATTTTCTGCATTATTATTTTTTTTATTGTCTTGTTTTTCTAGGCATCATGACAGATTTTTCCTTCTGGAACTACTTTGGCGCTGAACTGACCCGGGGCTATGTTCTGGAGAATGATGAGGCACGCTACATGCAGAAGAGGGAGAGGGTGTACACCTTCATTCGCATTCCAAAAGAGCTTGAGAAGGTCTGTATGCAGGGGGGGGGGGGGGGGGGGGGGGGGATACATTAGTTTGGGGCTCAGGGCGATTTATCCCCGAAATGCCAAAAAGAGCACCAGAAAATCATAAAAGAGCCTTGGTAAATTTGCATAGATTTAGAGTGCTATTTTCATGCAGACAAGCTTTCAAAGCGTTATGATCCTCACAGGAATATCGCTATATAAATAACCATTATTAATATTTATTATTAACCCGTTCCCTTCGAGATTCTTAAATCTCCATAGACTTTGTACACAACCCACCCGGTTCCTGTAGCCAAGGGGTTAAGTAGCCCCCGAAAAAATATTTTTGATTTTATCCTTGTCTTTATAAAATGGTCGAGACATCTAAGTTTGCATTTAACTTCACATTTGGTTTTGAACACCGGACAAAATAAGATATAGACAATGAGTAATCTTTAATCTAAAGCATACTTATTAATTTACAGAATATGCTGTATCAGCAGGTATGCAAATTAGTTTTCCCTTGAAAAATAACAATTATTATGATTGCAGCTGATTGAATGTAGGACTTTGCTTTCAGGCATATTAAATGCTTGATTTGTACTATCCCTACCATGTGACGAACTCAAAGTCAAAGTCAAACTCAGGTTTGTGTCAGGTTAATACATTTTCTGACTAACATTGACCATTAATGGTTCCTGTGAAGTTTGCCATCATACAATCTTTTACTAGCTCAGTGGTTAGAACATTTTTTGATTCCTGGGATGCCAATGTTCCTCTGTTCATAATATAAATAATTTTCATTTTAGTTGAATCTCATATTCTCATGTGATTGTTCCCCTTCAGATGATGACGTATGGGTTCTTCCTGTGTATGGATGCCTTCCTCTTCATCTTCACCTTCCTTCCATTGAGAGCCATCCTCGCATGCCTACGCCTCGTCACATTCCCATGCGTACCAAAAGGGTAAGAACTTTCATTTTTTTTTTTTTTCTCTAGAGATCAAATGCTGTCCGAATTATTTGAAAGACCTACTTTGATATACGGTTAAACCTATCTTAGTGGCCACCTGTCTATAGCAGCCAACCTCCATCTGCTGGCTAGCAACGGTGGTCATCTGCAGAGGAAAACAATGTTATGAAACCTGTCTATAGAGGTCACCTCTATAGACTCTTATTGATGTTGTACTAAATGGCAAAGTATCAAATTTGGATGATTACAAATTTCATCCTTTAGTAAATAGAAAACTTGAAATTCTGAAATAAGAATTCTACACAATTTTTGTATGTGAGGTAATTCTACATGCAAAGCTATAAATTCATATAAAAAACTGTGGAAGTTGCCGTTTATACTTGTATCTTAACCCCTTGACTACTGGAACGGAGTGGGTCGTATACACAGTCTATGTAGCTTTCAGAAACTTGTAGGGAACGGGTTAAAATATTGCTTCCCCATTGGCATCCAATAAACAAACAAAGCAATGATGATATAGGAACAAAACAGTTTTTTACGTGGCAGATCATTTTATAATGATGCATTAAAGAACAGCCAGTCATGCTTTTTTCCTACATTTCGTTTTCTCAGGAGATCAAGACTTAAAGCAGCAGAAATATGTGACCTCCTGAAGGTGATCATCCTCGTGGTTTGCACGTATCTCCTGGATAAACTGGACATCTCCATGCTGTACCACATCGTCAGGGGACAGGCCGTCATCAAGCTCTACATTATCTACAACATGCTGGAGGTAAGACTAGCTACAATTCACACACACAAACAAGTGCATTACATGTATTAAAGGTAACGTTGAGTATTGGTAATTTCCAAAGTGCCCCCCCAAAATTAATTGTAACGGATTTGGTTGATTTCAATTCCATATGAAAGATCATCGAAAAAAACATGGGAAATAATAATAATTCCCATTCAAATGCTCTAATTGTTGTGAAATTTGCTTTCAAAATATTTATAAAAGTGATTGACGTCCGGCCATCACTTTTTAGAGAACGCTAGCGCGAGGCGCAAGCGTTCTAGGTCCTCTTAATACGGGACTGAAAATTAATATTTGTAAGCACGCTAATTGTGCTTAAAACTGTACATATGATACGGTACTTACCACCAATTCACTCTCCATTATGTGATCCAACTATCAGGAGGATTAAAATTATGATTTTTCACTCCATTCCGCAAAAAATCAGTGATATATGCGCCTCCTCGACTTCTCTCCATGTGTTAGCGCGACTCTGAACAGAAAGGCGAACGGCGCTTGCGATACACATGAATATGCGCGGTAACTATTACCGCGCATTACAGTCCCGTATTAGGAGGACCTAGAACGCCAGCGCTTCTCTCTAGAGTTAATTTGACACTTGAGTTGTAACGGCTCCTTTTGAATGATAACAGGGGTTTTACTTTGTCGTTTGTAATTGTGTATACTTTTCGAGCATGGTGAAGTTATAACTATTAGTTTGTACCGTAATCGTGCAGGTTTTGGTTACTAAAGTTAAGTTTGACCAATACTCAACGTTACCTTATGGCTTTAACGCTTTCATACAAAAACTTTTATTTTCATTACTTCATAGCTTTTCGCTAACTTCTTTTGTACTAACAGGCCGTTAGACATACATGCAGATACAACAACAAATATATTTACTCCAAAATGAACTAACATGCAATTTCCCTTCAACAGTGTAACTAAGTACAGCCGAACCTGTGTACAGTGGCCACCCAAGGGAAACAAGAATAGTGGCCCCTGTAAACAGATGACCACTATAGTCAGGTTCCATAATAGCACTTTTTCTCCCTACAGGGATCATTATTGATGGCCACTCTAGGCAGGTTAGCTGCTGTAGAGAGGTGGCCACTAGACAGGTTTGTCATAATATAATAAATCATTATCTATAATAATATATAGCATTTATAGAGTGCCATGTATCTAGGTGCCCTATTCAGAGGCGCATTATTACACTTGGTCATCAGGTACGGTTCAAACCCGCACAATTATCTTGTGCACCATCTCAAAACCCTAACCTCTTCTCTCAATGACTCAGGTTGCGGATAAGCTGTTCTCCTCCGTGGGTCAGGACATCCTGGACGCCCTGTTCTGGACGGCCACAGAGAAGAAGGACAAGAAACGAGCCCACCTCGGAATCGTTCCCCACCTCCTCATGGCCATCGTATATGTCAGTATCCTTTTTGTAGACCGGTCTTTGTGGCTCAGAGGTCGGGCATCCATCTCATGACTGGGTGACTGTGGGTTCAAGCCCCTCCCAGGTCATACAAAACTTCTGTATGGTACATATTATGCCTTCTATCTAAGCCAGTCACTTTTGGGGCATTTCACACAACAACAAAAATAATAAGTTGGACTTGAAGTTATGTTACCTTTAGTTCTTACCTAAACATGTCTAAATAAATGAATACTTGACATCAAATTGTGTGAAAATCATTTATATTTTCTGCTAACTTGAAGATTCTAGATATATGTTCAGGTTTTTATAAGCCTCAAATATGAGTGTTTTTACTTTTGAATGCGTTTTATTTCACGGCTACAAATAGCTTACCATAATTTTAAGTCCATCTTAGAGTTCAAGTTCAACGATTCTTTGTGAATCACCCCAATATTGTATTAGGATGGCAGCATGCAATTTACATGAACGGGCTACCAGAGAACAATCCCTCTTCTGTAGCCTTCACTGTAGTCTGGTCTTAGTAGGAAATACAAATACTAAAATCTTGTAACAACTCCAGCATATTATATTATTATATAAATATAATCATAGGGACCTTAACCCACCTGTTTCCATAATCAACCTACCGCAACTTCCCACAGACTTTCCCTCTGCCCTGGTTATCTTTCAAGGCTCTATTCTTTTCATTGCATTAACCTCTCAGAACCATTAATTGGAAATATGACTACTAAAATAGACTAAATCCGTATATATAGTTTTTTTTTGTTTTTGTAGTCTTATTTATCCAGGTTAATAGCCTCTTTAGTGCTCTTTTACTCCCAGATTGACCTGCATCTAATATTATTGTTTATAACTCGGCCATTGGATACACTTCCGCACTATATTGTGCACCCTCAACTCCCTGGGGAGCATTCCAGCAGGTGCTACTTTATAGTGCACTCATGCTTTATACACACCCTCATTCATGCCAAGTAGGACCTTAACTCACCTGTGCCCGAAATAAACCTACCTACAGACTTTCACTCTGTGTTAGTTTTCTTTCAAGCCACTTCTCTTCTCGTAGCCTTCAACTCTCAGAAGAATATCTTTACATATCTTCTGGTCAATAATAATGTAAGTTGACAACTTTCTGTCTGCAATCTCAAACCTCATCATCATAATATAATTTATCATTATCTATAATAATATATAGCATTTATATAAAGAGCGCCATGTATCTAGGTGCCCTATTCAGAGGCGCATTATTACCCTTGGTCATCAGGTACAGTTCAAACCCGCACATTTATCTTGTGCACCATCTCAACTCCCAGGGGAGCATACTAGTCCATTATTACTACTCATTATTAATACCAAACCAATACTCATTTCACATCCATCTTTGATGGCAACATTTATCAATCAAGATCATACCCTAGCTCAGTTATTCCTTTACGTCCTTACCCATTTGCCCCACTGACAAATTCAATTCAGGACTGGTCCCCAAAATACTCCGGCTGGGGTTTGTAGATAATACTTGATAGTCTTGAATTGATTAGGTTATGAGTTAGTTTTTACGAGTCTTGAGAGAGAATTTCAAGTTAAAGGAAGGCTGTTGGTAAGTTTTGAGAACTGTGTGGATGTTATTTGTGAGTTGATATAGCTTATTTTTAGGATATGATGTACATTTGGGTTGCTGTATTACCTTAAATATTTCAATGTTGAGATATCAGTCGCAAAAATGTATAATTACAATGAAATTCTGATTTTGACACTATCATGGAACTTTTTGTGTCCTTTAATTGTTTTTACATGTAGCCCACCACCATATCTGTTGTTAATAACACATACTGTATCATAGATTTATTTTCATTACGCAGTAACCCTGAACATCGTTTATATGTATTTCTGCACTATTTTTCTTCACTCCATTAAACTTCCACTTAACTAACGTGGTATTCAGTGTTTCATACCATACTAGTCTTATTCCAAGGCACCTGCGTCATTGTGGCGTTCAACTCGCACAACAGAGCACTCCTCACTATACTTCTGTCTAACAATGTAAGTAGTATAAGTAAGCACTGAACTGAGAGAAAAAACAACATGAAAAGACATTTTAAAAGAATTAATCCGCTATAAGAAGAGGTGAAGCAGAATTGATGTTTGAGTCAACGCGCTGAACACAGGCTGAACGTCGGGTTCCTGCCTGAATTCATGTTTGGGTGAACGCACAGTGAGACAACGGATCATTCTTGTTGTTAAATTACTGGTACAGTCAAACCTGTCTTTTATAGCGGCCACCTGTAGATAGTAGTCAACAAAAGTGATCCCTGCAGTGAAGAACAATGTTATGGAACCTGTCTATAAAGGTCACCTGTTTACAGTAGACACTTTTCTTGGTATCTTACATGGTCACTATACACAGGTTTGAATGATTCTGTTGTCTTGTATTGTGTTCACTCAAGCGTGAGGCCAGGCAATAAAGTCGGCATCACTTTGGCCCAAATTCTCATCAGTGGCACAATTTTAGTCTGGGCTAAAAAGACAGAAAGTACCAGTAACTGGTTAAACCATTTCACACCTGTGGAATCTCACTAGCCCATTGATGGTTGTCATATATATGCCACTGGAGATATTATAATCATTTATTTTCATTATCCAATCAATCCATCTAGTTCTGCCCTGGCATCAGGACAAAGGGTTGCTGCTTGACATTCCAGTTATACTACAACTGGTCACCAGTAATGTCCTGGATGATCCAGGATGCAATATTACTGGCGACCGGTTGTGCTATGGCTGGAATGTCAAAATACACTTTGTCTGGATGCTTAGATGCAGAGGGTTTTGCATTGTTGATGAAGACAAAAGGCTACACTCAAATTTAACAGGTGCGACGTGGTTTTTAAAAACTTACTGGTAAATTCTTTATTTTTAGTCTGAACTAAAGTTGAGCCGCTAATGAGAATTCAGGCCAAAATGTTATCATCTCCATGCTTCTGCAGTCTGGGCCCAGTTTCATAAAAACTTTTGCAATTATTGTAAGTGTCCAGTTGTTGTAACTGCCATGGCAACAGCTGCAATGCTCCATGCTGATTGGCTGTTGACCCAATAGGTACAATAATTGGACAATTACAACAATTGGAAAAGTTTTATGAAACGGTACCTTGTGTTTTAGTTTTAGTTCAATGGAAAGTGTGATGTGAAACAAGTAGTCCAAAGGGAAGGGAAGAAAGGGCAATAGTCAGAGCTCCACACTAACTTATTCTGCTTGTTGCCCAGTCAGGCCATGAAAATGATGTCTTCACAATTTTATTCATGGCTTGAAACAGAAATTTTCTAGACCCTAACATTCAATTTGTGAACTGTTAATAATTCAAAATCTCTTTTTCTTTATTGGTCAAAATTCAATTATGAATGACGCTAAACATGGAGAAATACAATATTTTGTCTATTTAATTTGATTTATTACTTTGCTGCACCAAATATAACTTTTACTGGCCCTGAGCAAGCAGGTTAGTGTCGAGCCCTGGGGGTGTTTCACAAAGATTATAAGTTGAACTTAATTCTAAGTTGGACTTAAAATTATGGTCAGCCATTTGTAGCCTGGGAACAAAATGTATTCAGAAGTAAAAATGCAAATATTTAAGACTTTTCAGACATTTTATATTAAGAACATGAAATCTCCTTGATAATAGAAAATATTAATGATTTTTAACAAATTGTATGCCATATTTTAAAACTAATTTATCAATTTTACATAGTAACTAATGGCTTTCCGTAACTCCAAGTCTATCTTAGAATTCAAGTTCAACTTTTTTCTTGCAGAAAACCCTAGTTACAAGCTACTTGTGAAATTTTTGTTTTAAATTAGGTCTTCATGTATGCTTGCCTTTAATCAAACAATTTTGTTGCGTCATTTGGTATAAGCAGAGTGTTTAATTTTGTAGTAAATTCATGTAATTTGCAACCATTCTGCAGATTTATATTATTTTGTGTTTTGCTTCTTGTTTTGCTTTTATGTTTTTATGCAACTTATCATTTATGTCATGATGCATTTTGTGTTATAGACTGAAGCATTCTTTTGACTGGGTAAAAATTGTCCTGTATGCTGTTACTTTTGTTTTTAATCTGTGTTCAAAGAGTGTACAGCATTACTTTGTTTTTGATGTAAGGCTTCATGTTTTAAAAATCATAATTTTTGTCAGCTAGAATAGAACATATCACTTTTTACTCTTCAAACACAAATATGGGTTTATTATTGCTTCTGACCATCACGAGCAATGAAAAGGGTTTCAGGGACAAACAAACATCACAAGAGCTTTATATTCCTGTTCCTTAAAAGTACAATTGAACATTTGGAATCCACCTCGCATACATTAGGTATTGCTAGGTCTGGCAAGCTTTCATGTTGCCAGGAACAGCCATTGTTAACAGGATATGCTATGCATTTGATTTGAACAAGCCCACTGCACTCTACAGGATTGGATCCGATCTGACGAATGATTAAGTATCTAAAAATAAATAAACATGCTTTAAATATGCAAGTCTTGCTTTAAATTCAAATACGCAGAACTTTTTGTAGGGTTGGAATCAGATCATGTAGTGTGTGGTTAGCTTTAGTGGACAGGTCTGCTGTGCTGTGGCAAATGTGTTTTTGTTGTTTTAATGTATGGCTTTGTTAATTTTTTGGATGTACACGTTTGTTGTTTAAACATCTCCCCCTCTTAGTCCTGCGGTCAACTGTGATGTGGCCAATTTTTTACTGGGAATAATGAATGCGTACAGTCAAACCTGTCTATAAAGACCACTCAAGGGAGACAGAAAAGGTGGTCTTTATAGACAGGTTCATTTATTTGTACATGAAAACGGCTTCCTAGGGAGACAAGAGAAGTGGTCTTTCTAAGCAGATGGTCTCTATAATTGTAATGTCAAATTATTGTAACTACATGTACCATGGCAACAGCTTAAATGCTCCATGCTGATTGGATGTTGCCATAGTAGTTATAATAATTGGACACTTACAACAATTTGAAAAGTTAGATATGAAACGGAGCCCTGTGGTTGCTAGATCAGGTTTGACCTGTATATGAATGAATCCATCGTTTTTGGTTGCATCATTCTGCTTGTATTGACCCTTAACGCCCATGATTGCCTGCCTGTCATCCTGCCTGCCTGCCTGCCTACTTGCCTGCTCCAGTCTGCCATGCCATTCTAGCCATATTCCAAGCGACCACTCTCAGTGTTGCCTTCAATTCCTTCAATACGGCCCTCCTTTCTATCATGATGTCCAACAACGTAAGTAAAACACCCCAGTGCCCCGTTTCATAAAAGGGTCTTGGCTAAGAGCGTTGTCTTATCTTACCTGGCGCGGAGCTACGGTGCGCTCCGCACAGAGCGTCGATAGCCGTTGGAAATTTAAAAGCTTTGTTTAGTGGTTCACTAGCTCCATGCCATATAAGATAAGACAACGGTCTAATAGTTAAGACCCTTTCATGAAACGGGGGCCCAGGGTGTTAACCCGTTGCTTACGGGAACAGGGTGGGCTATGTACAAGTCTAAAAGAATTTCAGCATCTTGAAGGGAATGGGTTGAATAACCTCATATTTTTTCAAGCTCTGGTTTGTTAGGGCAAACCAATTTTCTCAGAGTTGCAAAAATACTTCTTTTAATGATGATTAATAGGCAGTGATTCTGCTCATGAGCGGTTCCTTAATACACAAAAGCCATTCGAGCCATATTCCAAGCGACCGCTCTCAGTGTGGCCCTCCCTCCTTACTATCATGATGTCCAACTTCATATTTCCAGCTCTGGCCTGTTTGGGCAAACCAATTTTCTCAAGAGTTGAAAAAAAACACTTCATTTTCTGGTGAATAGGCAGTGATTCAGCTCATGAGCAGGTCTGCAATATATTTTTAAAATACTATCGCAATGAACAATTTCACTTACCCTAGTTTATTATGTTATCATTAAATTTGCTTCAAACTATTTGCCAATTTTTGCCAATTTTGTGTTGAATGATATTCATAAACACAAAAGCTTGATTTCTTCATCCTTTACTGTGTGTGTGTGATCACACTCGTAGGGTAAAAAGGAAAACAAAAAACATGTTTTCAGCTGGGGCATCATCTACATTTCATCACTTTCATATATGTGAGTACATTTATATACTCTATCTTACAAGTATATTATTGCAATTTCTGCATTGAATGTGGCTATGTGCATTTGACTATTTTTGCATTTTTTTCATTAGATTGTCATCTTATTCATATATTGTAATGTATCTGTGGAATGTGCATCCTACGAGCCCTGTTGAAACTTTGCAGTGATTACTATTAGACCATTAGACATGTTTGATGTGAAAAAGGTAGCTTGTTTTGATTTTTATGCCTCCGCCAACGAAGTGGCCGGAGGCATTATGTTTTCGGGTTGTCCGTCCGTCCGTCCGTACGTACGTCCGTCCATACGTACGTCCGTCCGTCCCGTTTTCGTTCTCGCGATATCTCAAGAACCAGTTGACGGATCAATTTCAAACTTGGTATGAGTGTACATATTGGGGTGACAATGATCTGATTAGATTTTAGGGGTCATGAGGACAAAGGTCAAGGTCACAGGACTCAATATATATGCAAAAATGCCTTGTTCTCGCAATATCTCAAGAACTGTTTGACGGATCAAATTCAAACTTGGTATTAGTGTAGATATTGGGGTGGCAATTATCTGGTTAAAATTTGGGGGGTCATGAGGTCAAAGGTCAAGGTCACATGACTCAATATGTATGCGAAAATGGCTTGGAATGTCAACATTTCAAGAACTGAATGTCAGATTTCAATCAAACTCGGTACCTGAATGTATCATAAAGAGTCAACGTAGCCATAAAATGTTGGGGTCATGAGGTTGAGGTCAAGGTCACGGGACTCATTATACATGCAACAAAGCTTGTAATGCCAAAATCTCAAGAACTAAATGTCAGATTTCAATCAAACTTGGTACCTGAATGTTTTTTAGGGAGCCATCAAAGATTAGGGTCATATGGTCAGGGTCACAGGACTCAAAATATATGAAAAATATTTTTAAAAATTAAATCAGTGCATGTAAATATGGGCTTGATATTAAAATCGCGTGATAGCGGAGGCATAATTTTCGATTGCGCGCAATCGAAGATCCATCTAGTTGTTAATGTAATTTTATTGTCAAGCGACAAAAGTATTCAGGTGATTGGAAGATTAATTCTGAGAACTGCTCAAAGAGCACATAGAAAATTGCAAAAGAGTGTCGGTTTAAGGTAGGCAGTCTCAAAAAATTGCCCCACAAAATAAAATGATATTTTCCCCCTCTGTGTACAATCTTTTATAATCCTCTCGGCAACAAGGTGACGTCATGTCAATTGCTAATTCATAACATTGTATAATTAAAAGAGAAATATATATTGTACAAGATGTACAAAAAGTTAATTTAATAGCTAATTATTAAAAAGAACATCAATTTATCCATTTTTTTTCATTCACTTCGCAGTATAGTCACATAGTAGTACCAGATTTTATACCCAAAAAATGCATTTCTCAGTTCATCAACATACATGCATGTCTTATTTATATTCTTGGAGTAATTATGTTAGACAATTACTATATATATGCATTGTTTAATAAATAGAATTAAAATTATATGTATTTCATCATTGTACAAACTGACATATGAATGATATACTGTACATGTCACATTATTTTGTTTTCTCCTTGTAATACAGTTTGTGGAGCTGAAAGGCAGTGTTTTCAAGAAGTTTGACAAATTCAACCTCTACCAGATCTCATGCTCAGGTAAAATGACAAATTTCTTGTAGTTTAAAAGTTAAAGTGCTTCCCGTGCAATTTCTCCAATTCATAAGCCCTAGGCCACTCATCTACTAAATGTAGCGATAGCTACAGAAGGGGGCCAGTCCTCTGGTAACTCGTGTGATTAACTTCCCCTTCTCCATTCTATAAATGCCGAGCACCTGGCTAGATGGGCAGAAGGTACCATTTTTAAAGTCTTCGGTATGACCTGGTCTGGGTTCGAACCCGGGACCTCCCGTGCATGAGGCGGACACTCTAACCGCTAAGCCACCATGCTCGGTTATAATTTCTGTTAAAGGGATCTGGTAACTCGTGTGATTAACTTCCCCTTCTCCATTCTATAAATGGTGAGTTGCTGGCTAGAAGGCAGAAGGTACAATTTTTAAAGTCTTTGGTATGACCTGGTCTGGGTTCGAACCCGGGACCTCCCGTGCATGAGGCGGACACTCTAACCGCTAAGCCACCATGCTCGGTTATAATTTCTGTTAAAGGGATCTGGTAACTCGTGTGATTAACTTCCCCTTCTCCATTCTATAAATGCTGAGTTCCTGGCTAGAAGGCAGAAGGTACAATTTTTAAAGTCTTCGGTATGACCTGGTCTGGGTTCGAACCCGGGACCTCCCGTGCATGAGGCGGACACTCTAACCGCTAAGCCACCATGCTCGGTTATAATTTATTTTAAAGGGATCTAGTAACATTGTCAAGATCCACCAAACTTACCTAGAACTCTAGTGGTTCTCACAGACCTCATTGTAATCGTATTACCAGTAGAAATATGGAGCAGGTTTTTTTTCTGAATGTATCTTTTGTTATTATTGATTTATTATTATATTAAGATTAAAGTGTTTGGATTTTCAATTATCTACTGTATAATCATACTGTGTACAAAGTAAATGCATTGAGTTAGTGAATACCACTTTGCATTTTCGCTCATTACTCGGTCACATGACACTCGTTGACCATGGAATGTTCACACATCACTCAGTGGACATATCAGATCACAGAAATACATATTTTATCAACCCTTCATCGTTTTTTGCACACAAGTCAACAATTAAGTTACTAGATCCCTTTAACTCTGAATGTGCCAGGGATTTTAATGCTCTATGGCATCTGTGTGTATTGTAACTCGCAAAAATGCGTGCTTGGCACTCAAGGAGTTAAAGGGACTATGTGGTCGTGTCTGAGGGCGCTTTTCAAAGAGTTGACAGAGATGTGGCATGTTATGTGCGCACTCTATAGATCACTTTTATTTTGTAAAATATTACGGATGCTTGGTGCCCTCATATTGTCCAGATGTGAGGGAAAGATGTCGATAAATGGTACACTTATTTTGGTGGTGCTGAAAATATGTGAACGTTTTCATGGAACATATACAAAAGAATATAATAAAATCATTAATTTGTCTTGCTTTTTAGTCATTTAAAATGTTCCAAGAATAATGCATACTTCATCATTTACCTTTTCTAGATGTGCGGGAGAGATATCACTACATGGTGCTCTTATTTTTTGTGGTACTACGAAATATGGCAGAGTTTTCATGGAGCATAGGTATGTATTGTGCTTGATTTTCTCTTTTCATTTTTTTCTGATTTAGGGGATAATATATCTCCTGTCATCATTCTTTGAGGATAGTTGAAATGTATTGTGTAAAATGTGAGGAAGGTATAGAAAAAGAAATATTTAGTTCATGCCTAAACTACCTATTATTTTTTATTAAGTTATGATAAAAACTTCACGTAATTTGTAAAACGGGATATAAGAAAAACACACAGGAAACCATGGGTAATATATTTTATTCTATATTAAAATGTATTCATAAAAAAAGAACACATTTTAATTTTCTGGTTAACATAGAACATCCCAAAATGAAAATAGATTCAATACATTATAAATATATAAGATATAAAGATAAATTGTATTTTATCCCTGTACATTGTACACAGAGTTAGTCAACTTGGTGTGGTTTTTTGTTTTCAGATCACCTATGGAAGATGCTACCGGATGTGCTAATGGTGTTGATAGCCGAGGTTCTGATAGACTGGGTCAAACACGCCTTCATCAGTAAATTCAATGCTCTCCCTGCCTCTGTAAGTTTTTAAAAAGATCAAGTATAAACTTTGTCTAAATTTGTCAAAACTCACTTGAAAATATAGAGTGCATTGTTGTTTTCTTCTTACATGGACTATTGGACTTATTTCATGCCTTGATATTTTACTAGTGGAAGTATTAATGTGGCCCCCGACATGAAAAGGGCACACAATTGTACTTTTAAACTGAATTTATAGACAACAATTTTCATGGTGAATCTAAATATGTTCAGAGTTTTTCTTCGTAAAAATGCATTTAATAGTAAATCAAACTCCAAAATCACCATTGGGAACACCCCCCATAAATAAGGTTGATTTAATCATTCTTTCACTCAACAGACGTACACAGAATTTCGTGCAAGCCTGGCATACGACATGGTCATAAGCAGGAAAAAGAATGTGAGTATTTTCTGTAATACATAATTAGCCTCTCCTATACTCTTTTTATCTGTGAGGGATGATGTGAGGGCAGTTTAACACTATTCCTTTACCTGTTCATGATTGATCCTGATGGACATGGTGTGGCAAGATTGGTAGAGCGCCCGCTTTCCGATCGTGAGATCCCGAGTTCGAACCATGTGTAGGCCCACTGCGTTTGTCCTTCAGCAAGACAATTAATCCACAATTGCTGCTCTCTACCCATGTGTATAAATGGGTACCATGGTCAGTGTTAATTAGCCTTAGCGCCATCATCAGTGGCAGCTCGGCTAGTATACATGGACATTAGGAGCAAAACTTAGAATTCAAGTGGAATATTCGAGGGAAAAAAGTACAGTGTACTTAAGGGATAGTTGAGTTTTGGTATAGAGGGCGCTACACATGTTGTGAGATAATGAAAAACTGAGTGTCAAATTCGAAAGAGCATACAATTTTAATGACAGAATAAACTTTATTATGCCTCCGCAACGAAGTAGCCGGAGCATTATGTTTTCGGGTTGTCCGTCCGTCCGTACGTCCGTCCGTACGTACGTACGTACGTCCCGTTCTCGTGATCGCGTTATCTCAAGAACCGATTAACGGATTTTCACCAAACTTGGGTCGTGTATGTATCTTGGGGGGCCAATGATCTGATTAGATTTTGGGGTCATGAGGTCAAAAGTCAAAGGTCACAGAGCTCATTATATATGCAAAAATAGCTCGTGATCGCGTTATCTCAAGAACGGATTGACAGATTCTGACCAAACTTGGTACATGTATGTTTCTTAGGGGGCCAATGATCTGATTAGATTTTGGGGTCATGAGGTCAAAGGTCAAAGGTCACAGAGCTCATTATATATGCAAAAATAGCGCGTGATCGCGTTATCTCAAGAAGGGATTGACAGATTCTGACGCAAACTTGGGGTACATGTATGTATCTTAGGGAGGGCCAATGATCTGATTAGATTTTGGGGTTCATGAGGTCAAAGGTCAAAGGTCACAGAGCTCATTATATATGCAAAAATAGCTCGTGATCGCTAGTTATCTCAAGAAGGGATCTGACAGATTCTGACCAAACTTGGTACATTGTATGTTCCTTGGAGAGCCAATGAACTGATCAGATTTTGGGGTCATGAGTGTCAAAGGTCAAAGGTCACAGGGCTCATATGTAAAAGTAGGCTTGAGATTGGAAATCTCAAGAATTGAATATCAGATTTCAATCCAACTTGATAACCTGAATGTATAATAGGGAACAATTGTAGTCATTAGATTTTGGGGTCATGAGGGCAAAGGTCAAGGTCACATTGATAGGCTCATAATTGTGATACGTCAAGATCTAAAAGACAGAGTACCATCAAAATTGAGTTGACAGAATTAATTCTGTGTACATGTTGATTTGGGCTTGACATAAATTAATTGCGTTATGGGCGGAGGCATCATTTTCCGACTGCGCGCATGTCGAAGATCCATCTAGTTTGATCTAAATCGGTTCAGAAATGGCTGAAATATCCATAAACATAACCGTTTGTAATAAATGTGGGGCCCCACAAATATTCAACGATTTTGAACCAGCCGTTAAAAATTTTTAAAAATAAATGCTTCCTCTTTTCAAAAATTACAAAAGAGGTTTTTAGAGGGTTGTTGATTCTAATCACTGTTTCAACAAAACATTAAATGCACACTATTTTATTTCAAATGGCTGAAACCGATGAGTGTTTAGAAAGCGCCCTCTTGAGTTTAACGGCTCTTTTTTTAATGATAGCAGGCTTTTACTTTATAGTCATTTGTAATTTTGTATTCCTTTCGAGCATGGTGGAGTTATAACTATTAGTTTGTAATGTAATGGTGCAGGTTTTGCTTACTAAAATTCGGTTTGACCAAAACTGTACTCTCTTTACCAGAACTCAACTATCCCTTTAAATGATTGCTATAAATAAATAATATTTTGATATTTAATTGTTATGGCCATCCTTGTTTTCTCCTTAAAGGTAATGTGGAGTTCTAGTTTTGAATGAAAGATTCCCTTTCTTTTTTATTATTTGTAAAGTACTTTTTATGCCTCCGCCAACGAAGTGGCCGGAGGCATTATGTTTTCGGGTTGTCCGTCCGTCCGTACGTACGTACGTCCCGTTTTCGTTCTCGCGATATCTCAAGAACCAGTTGACGGATCAATTTCAAACTTGATATGAGTGTACATATTGGGGTGACAATGATCTGTTTAGATTTTGGGGTTCATGAGGTCAAAGGTCAAGGTCACAGGACTCGATATATGTGCAAAAATGCCTCGTTCTCGCGATATCTCAATTACCGGTTGATGGATCAATTTCAAACTTGGTATGAGTGTACATATTGGGGTGGCAATGATCTGATTAGATTTTGGGGTTCATGAGGTCAAAGGTCAAGGTCACAGGACTCAATATATGTGCAAAAATGCCTCGTTCTCGCGATATTTCAAGAACCAGTTGACGGATCAATTTCAAACTTGCTACGAGTGTACATGTCGGGGTGGCAATGATCTGATTAGATTTGGGGGTCATAAGTCAAAGTTCAAGGTCACAGGACTCAATATATATGCGAAAAATGGCTTGTAATGGCAAAATTTCAAGAACTGAATGTCATATTTCAAGTCAAACTTGGTACCTGAATGTTTCTTAGGGAGCCAATGTAGGCCTTTAAAGTTTGGGGTCATATGGTCAAGGTCACAGGACTCAAAATATACTGAAAAATATATATTTTTTTTAAAATTAAGTGCATGTTAATTTGGGCTTGATATTAAAATCGCGTGATAGCGGGAGGCAAAATTTTAGACTGCGCGCCAAGACGTAAGATCCAACTAGTTTAAAAGTAAATTGTAAAAGGGAGGGGGTATTCATACAATTCATTGTAGCCTACAAATTTAGAGATAGAAGGGCCTCTGAACTTCACATCTTATTTTGATGCTTATCTTGCTTCGTGAAATGCAGTGAATAAATATATTATTCAATTTCTCCATGATTTCGCACAGGCGTTTTCAGATCATTCTGATTTTGGTAGCAAAGAAGAATGGGGTTTTATTCCTCTAGCCGCTGGGGTGGTGCGTGGTGAGTATAAATCAACTTTTCTATCACCAGTAACCAGCCCCACCCCCCCCACCCCCCCACAACCCTCCCCCACCCCCCCCCAAAAAAAAAAATATATAAATAAATAAATAAATAAATAACTAAAAATTTGTGTTGTTATGCCTCCACCACTATACTAACCAGGGAGGGTGTTTCACAAATGATCCTAAGTTGAGCCTTAACTCAAGTTGGACTTAACAATTATGGAAAGCCATTTGTAGCCTTGGAATAAATAAAAAGCAAAAATCAAGTATTTCAGTCTTTCATAGATTGTACATTAAGAACATTGAAATCCCCTTGATAATAGAAAATATCAATGATTTGAATACCAAATTGTATGCATTTAAAAGAAATTATACAAAATTGTTAAAAAAGAAAACTATGGCTTTCCATAATTTTTAAGTCCAACTTAGAGTTAAGTTCAACTTAGGATCTTTGTGAAACGACCCCCCAGGAGACTGATATAATATATATAGTGGCCACCTGTCTAAAGCAACCATCCTGTCTTTAGTGGCCACCCAATATGATCCCCTGCAAAGAAAAACAGTATTATGCAATCTGTCTATACACCGTGTCCCAGAAAAAACGAAACCGGGGTTTCATGGCAGAAATTTTCTGTCATAAATGAATAATTTAATTGATGATTATAATATATATGCCTGGAAAGCTCTGTGTCTCTTCTTTCATTTGATGTGCAAACTTATGGCACATACTTCAAGCATGACTGAATTAGAACAATGGAAAGTGGTGTTACCAATATTCAATTTGCACGCATACATTTGAAGTTTGGGTGAGTTTTAAGAGTTGTAAACATACTTATTTTTTAAATAGGACAAACACCAATTAAAAGTCATATTTGTATCTCTTTTACATGACACCTCATGCTAAAACAAATAAATGATTTATGCCAGAGAACGAGTATACAATGAAAACATGCCTGATTTCTGCCCGAATGAGTGAAAGTTGAGTAAGAAAGTCGCTCAGCTTTCCTGACTAAGCAGCTGATAATGGACGTTGATGCATGAGTGAATTTACACAAACATGGGGATCAGGAAACAGGCTAGAACAGGAAAGTTACTCATTTGGGCTGGAATCAAGCATGTTTTCATTGTATTCGTTCTCTGGGCATATATAATTTATTTTTTAATCATGAGGTGTCATATAAAACGATAAAATTATGAATTTTCATGCGGTGTGTCTGTCCTTTTTCAAATAAGTAAGTTTACTGCTCTTAAAACTCTCCCCAAAACCTCACCCAAACTTGGCAATTTCTGCGCGCAAGATTGAATTTTGGTAACACCACTTTCTATCGTTCTAATTTTCAGTCATGTGCTGTGAATTATGTGCCATAAGTTGTATATCAAATAAAAGAAGAGACACGTAGCTTTTTCAGACATATATATATCATCAAGGAAATTATTCACTTATAACATAAAATTTCTTTGCCATGAAACCCGGTTTCGTTTTTTCTGGGACGGACGGTTGTAGAGGTCACCTGTCTACTCTGGCCACCATTATTGCTACCCTTAAGGTGGTCACTTATACACCGGTTTTGACTGTATAATGCATGCGCCTAGGATCATATTGCATTCTTCCTTAGCTTGTGAAATATTGTCAATTCATCAATTTGAAAGCACAGGCCTGAAGTATAAAATCTCTTTGTTTGGTCTGTACATGTTTCTGAATAATAAAATTCAATTTGATTTACTTCCTTGAGAGGTACAATACATACATACATTGATATTTTTTCACAAATGTATAACCATTAATAGTAGTAGTGATCTCAAAATATATAATTAATGATATTTTATTTTACTAAACTCATTGTTGACTAGTCCTGTGATATCATTAAGTTAACATTGAATTGTATTAGTATGAAAGTTCATCTGTGTATTAACTACAGTCTATATGGGAATCACAATAGCATGGAGGAAACTGATTGATTTTGTTTTTTATTCAAATTTTGCCTCTGCAGATAATACGGATTATTAGGCAAACTGTGAAGCTCAAATGGAACACTGCTGTTTTGCTTATCATGTTCCTGTATTTATGGTGAGTTTTCTATAAATACAGTAGTGAGTTTTCATTGTGGAACTTATCAATATGATTTATCACTAGTCTATATAGATGAACTGAGGCATTGACCCATTCAGGACTGATTGATTTTGCTATAACATGTATTCTCCATAGACCCTAGCCCAAGTATTTTAGGGACCAGGGGGGTGTTTCACAAAGATCCTAAGTTGAACTTAACTCTAAGTTGGACTTAAAAAGTATGGAAAACCATTTGTAGCCTTGGAATGAAATATATTCAAAAGCAAAAATGTATCAAAGTATTTTAGACTTTTCAAAAATCTAACATCAAAAACATGAAAATCCACTTGATGATAGAATATATCAATGATTTGAATCAACATTTTATGCCTTTTAAAAGATATTTTACAAAATTATTTAAAAGAATTTAAATTTAAAACAGCTTTCCATAGTTTCTAAGTCCAACTTGGAGTTAAGTTCAACTTAGGATCTTTGCGAAACACCCCCCAGCCCCCGAATGGGTTAAATTGATTGTGTTATCAAAGTAGAATATGTGCTCAGAAAAAAAAGGAAATTTTCCTTCAGAACCGAGCAGATTAATTGTGCATGACAGCATTTCCTGTATGATTAGTATTAGTCAAACATAATATATGTTTCTATAAAAAGACAATTTAAATTCTGGAAAAAAAAGTTTTCATCATGGTACATCATAACATTATTGAAAGCAAAACCAAACATTACATGGATTGGAAATTATACTCTCTGTCAGGCATCCGTCTATGCTATCTGGTGATATGTGACTGGGCCTGTAAGACCACACCCCTTAATTGGTTGTATTTTTTTTGTTTCAGCCTGGTTGCCTTCAAGGTGCTTCTGAGTATCGTACTGTTGGGCAAGGCATGTCAGTATGTGCGAGAAGCAGGCCTCATGGACAAAATTCTCAAAAAACCACAGAAAGAGACGCCCAACACAACCAAGGGCAGCAAGCACAGTCCATCATCATCCCAGCAACAGCAGCAGCAGCAGGAGCAGCACAGGACCCCAACTCCTCCTAGGGCAACTTCAGCAAAGACGGCTGTAACAGCATCAAACTCAACATCGATTTTGACGTCGACATCGACGACATCGGCATCCAACCCGGTCGGGATGCACTCTTCCGATTCAACTATCTCGCTACAGAGCCTTCTCCTGTCCCCCACCACGCTCCACTCGATGAGCGCGCCCAGTGTTGCCTCACCTAGCGGCGTTGCTGAGGAAAGCAGTGGGGATACGCTGTCGAGACACGTGGAGGCAGGGGAGGCTGTTAAGAGACCAAGAGACGCGTCGTCCTCATCAAAGCCCCAGCCCAGGGATATAGGTGACATAGACAGATACACTCTATGTGGGAACAGGATCGTATAGAGGTACATTTGTAACCATCTCAAAATACAATGCTCTATTTATTGTTACATGTATGTGTTAACCCATTGCCTACAGGAAACTGGTGGGTCCTGTATTAACTCTATGGTGATTGCAAAATCTAGTAAGGAACAAGTTAACAAATATCGTAACCATTGATGCACCCTACCAGAGCTTACAACTTGGGCATTTCTAATGACAACACATTTATAAAGATACTTTTGAGGGGGAAGCTGTGAAGAGCCTAAAAGATGCACCCCACCAAAGTTCCAATCCTGAGATACGATGGCGATAGGACAGATACAATCTGTATATGTTTACACCCAAGGATGCACCCCGACAAATTTTGACCAGGAACACAATTTCTCACTTACGGTACTGGATGTGTTCAATATGGTCTGTCTTTCGATGTATAATTATGCATTTTCTTGTGATATTTGTGATGTCTCAAAGTAAATGTTCAAGATTACTGCTGTTTTGTTGCATGATGTTTTAAAAGAAAGTAAAGGTGTTCTCCCATGATGAGACTAGAAGCTTGCAACAAGGATGCCACTAAGTTTCAATTAGCCCCTTGCATTGTCTGCATCCAAAATGTTGATCATGGAACTGCAATTCAGACCATGAAACAGTTTTAGTTGCTCTCATGGGATGCAACTTTTTTGTTGCAATGCTAGAGATTGGATATTGTACAGTAGAACCCCTTTATAACGAATTACCTGATATAGCGAGGTAATTTCACAGGTCCAGGTTTTATGTATTTTATTATTTTTGAGCCCTGATACAGCAAGATATCTGATGTAACAAGGTAAATTCAATGGGCCCAATGTGCTCATTATAATAAGGTTTCACTGTATCATGTTTCATGCTGTAAAACAACAAAAGTCTTCCCATTATAGGCCAGCAGCATGCTGCTCTGACCCGACTCACTAAACAAGAATTTACATTTTAAACTGTGCATAAAAGTCATTCCAAACAAACAAACATTGAGATTCATCTTTATAATTGAATATTAGTGTATTCTCTTCTTGTGGATGTGAAACTACTAGTTCCCTTAAACATGTTTATAAAGTTACTGTATCAGATACCATTTTTTGTTCCTGCATGACAAATCTCTACCTAGAACATACTATAGCTTGTTGGTACTTCTTTTGGTTAATTTTATTTTGGGGGGTGTGATGCTACTTCAAAATCTGAGACGGAAATAATTATCTTGTGAAAAAGGATGCTCCATCTTTCTGCCGTGTCTAATCTTCAGAGTATATACAATGTTTTTATGCTTTTCCATTTTGCATTTTTGGTTTAAATTCTATAATTTGTGTTTTCTTCAGATCACTTTCTTTCAATTTCACTAAGAACAATTAATATCATGTATTTGTCAAATTGTATGATAGTATACACAATTTCCTCTTTAAAAGTGGACACTCCTCTTCACGCAGATATTAAATGTTTGTATTTTATTGTCTTTGAAAATCAGACTATTTAATGTTTGTATTTTATTGTCATTGAAAATCAGAGTAACAAATGTTTGTATTTTATTGTCTTTGAAATGGTCAACACTTGGACAGAATATTCTCACTTTCAAATCCCAGAAGAAAATTGTTGATTTACATGTTTTTGCAACTAAACTCGTAAGTATGTTAATTAACTGCAATTGTGTTAAAATAACAAGCACCTATTTTGTTTGAATAATTTGTGAGCTCAGGGCCCCGTAACATAAAGATTCACGATTAATCGTACAATCAATTGATTGATCGTACAATTGATCAATTGACAACCAATCAATTGATCGTATGATCAATTGATCGGTCGTACGATTAATCGTGAATCTTTATGTTACGGGGCCCAGAAGTAACACTTGCTTGCTGGCATAGGGCTGGTGAAATTATACACAGGCCAGCAAAACTGCATGCAAATCCTAATTTGGTAGTCCTATCGGGGATAATCAGGCAACAAAATATCTAAACTGACCAATAAAAATTAGAAAATCCTTCATTCTTGTGAGATTTTGTAAATGTTTGATTCATTGATTTAGTGAACATTTAACAAAATGAAATAACTCGGGGACCACTGAGGAAGTTATTTAACTGGCCTGACTTGGCCACTGGCAAAACAAAATAGTGGGTCTGTGTTTCTCATTCTATTTTAACAAAATCTATTGTCATTAAAACAATTTCTAAATTGGATATAGAAAGTTGATTTTATTGTACATTTTACAATCATGTTTTGAATTATGTACTGTAACATTTCTCAAATTCTTGATTTACAAAGTTGGCCATTCCACTAGGAAGTCTTCAGAAGTGCACACTTCTATTAAAATATTTTGTAAAATCATGTCACATCACCAGAAATGTGGTGATTTTTCTTGCGGGAACTACTATTTGTGCTATGGTTTTTACGCTTTTTCAGTGTATGTGCTGTGTTTCAACCAAAGTTTGTCTTAATATCTGGAAATATATTAATTGTATAATACAGTGGAACCTGTATATTATGAGCTCTGTTATAAGTGATATAGTGAGGACATTTTACAGGTCCAGGTTCTATGTACATGTATTTGTATTGTTTTTAAGCCCTGATATGAGATATCTGCTATAACGAGGTAAATTCCCAGGTGCTCATCATAATGAGGTTTCACTGTATATCGTCAAGACATTTGGTTGAGTTATGGTCAGTTGAAATGTATTGTGTAATTTGTGATCAAATCGACATGGTATGATGCATACTTTTCATGTTTATTTTCTTGCTTTCTTCCTTATCTTTTCAACTTCAATGAGTTTGTGATATGAATTTTGACAACAAAGTATGAGTGCAATGCATACCAAATTTCTGTATATATGTATGAATGTATTTAAAGTATATCGCCACGACGCTTAATGTGTATGTGTTCATAAGCTTCAAACTAACTATAATTATATGACTTATCTGTGATCAAAGAAATCTAAATTAAATGCCTTGATGTTCACATGAAAGATACACCTATTGAGTATTATTTTCTTGACTAGGGAGACTATATGATTTAGGTGTAACAAGCATTTTCATCACATGTAGCTTTTAGTAGCATGCAATATATTTTGTTCTAAGTCGTTCCATGATGTACATGTCAAGGAAACTACTAGCCCATTTCATAAAGCACTTGCAATTGTTGTAAGTGTCCAATTATTGTAACTATTTTGCCAATGGCCAATCAGCATGGAGCATTACAGCTGTTGTCATGGTACTTACAATAATTGGACACTTGCAACAATTGCAAGTGTTTTATGATAGTAATGATGTTGATAACGTTTTATTTACCCACGGTAGCACCTCGGTATCAAGCACTACTCTTAACAGTGGGCCATGCATTAACATTAATGCTATAATTACCCTATTCCATTCTCTGTATGCTAGGTACCTGGCTAGAAGGCAGTCGGTACTATTGTTATAATGGTATTTGACTTTGGTATGATCCGGCTAGGGTTTGAATCTTTGAACCCATGACCTCCTGTGCATGACATGGACGTGATCTACAACTAAGGAACGACTTTATAGAACTACATGTACTTGGAAAAAATACATTGCATGTCACTTTAGGGGTTCTATATCCTTACATCCCCAGGTCTTACTAAGATATATTTGGCAAAATTAATAAAGGATTAATCCGAAACACAAATGAAACCATGTAGATACGATTTAAATGAATGAAAAATTAACCAAGAATATTTGGCTTGGACAGTACTCAAAGAGCAATGGATAATCCCATTCAGGAGTGGTTAAACAATTGTTTTTTAAAGCAAGCTGGAGTTTTGTGGAGAATGCGTGTTGTGCCAGAATCCGCAATTTAGTCTTGAATGGGTAATAAAGGAATGCATAGCTAAATGATGAAAACAAAACAAGTAAGCAGTTAAAATGCTCACGTTTTAATTATAAAACGAGTCAGTTTTATTAAAAGAGAATCTGTGCATAATCATGCATTAACAAGTTTTATATATTTCATGATTATATTACTTTTATGAAAGCATGATGTCGGCTATGTAAGAGTTTAATTATGGTATATATCACGATTTTTGTAGATGCTTTTCAAATTGTCATGTTATGTGTACATATATCTTGTTAGAGAAAAGTTGCCAATGATGACAACTAATGCTTACCAGAGCTCGTCTGATATAGCAACAAACATGCATCAAGTTCAAACAAAATGGATTGGCAATGATTTAAACAAAAGAAATAGAATATAATGCGCAACAGAGAAGTATTAAACAATTCATCACATATGTCATTTCATGCGTCGTGGTCATGATTGATCAGTGGTGTAGCGTGGCCCGGACTGATCGGGGGCACACCTTATGTATTTCTTTATTGTGTAAAAATGTTACCCTTATGTTTTGTTTTGTTTTCACAAATAATTGGGGGCACATGCCCCCCCCCTTCCCCACCCACCACGGGGGTTACACCACTGGGATTGATATTGCAATGGCCTGATTGATATGTATAATGAAATGTCTAAACTGACATAATGGCACCTAGTAAGAGGTACTAGTAATTGAAGGTGCTTTGCATTGATTTCTTTGTGGCACTGAGCAAACCCCAGAAGAGTGAGCTGACAATCTTCCTAGCTGAAGCCGTGCCATCCATCCCAATCTGTGCCCCCTCATTGCTGAGTTCTATGCCGAGCGAATAGCGCCCCCATTTGACCCCGATTTCAACTGTTTCCAAATTTGTCATATTTGTCGATGTTGCCGATTGTTCATGTTCATCAGACGCTGAGGCTTCAGTTGAGTCCACATTCTTTACATTGGTCGTCGTCGTTGATTCTGTAGATACTGAGATGTCACATGCTTCCGGTTTCTTTACATTTGTCGGCGTTGTTGATTGGGTTGTTGCTGAGGCTTCAAGTGTTTCCAGCTTGGTCGATTGGTTATCAGGTATTTGCGCAGAGGTTGTTTTGGGGACAATATTAGCGTCTCCTCCATCACCAATGTTCTCCTCACCGATGAAGCTAGCTATCTCTAGAGATGGGCGTACCTCTTTGCTAATACTTTGGTCGTCCGTATGAATGTTGTTCACCCCGTCAGCTTGGGAATACTTCAGTTGGTTATCCTTACCTCCCACAGTAGTTTCTTCAAGTTCTTTCCTCACCTTGGCTTCTGGTTTTGTTACCATGGGTTCTATCAAAGACTTGTCTTTATTGCGACGGGGCTTGGTATCGCCTTGTGGGTTTACTGGGTTCTGTGAATCGCCTGCATTGTCTTCTGACGAAAGGGGGACATTTGTGTCCTTGGGCGATGATGACACACTGCGATCGCGTCCACGTTTCTGACCATTTGGCTTGACATCTGCATCAAATTCATCTTCTTTGTCTTCGCCCTCTTCTTCTTCATCACCTTCTTTATCTTCGTGATATGTAACTGCTCCCTTCAATTCTGAAGATTGAATGTTGGCCGTAGAAGCTTCATCGTCGACAATATGGTGGTTCGAATTGCCGTTTTTGCTTTCTGATTTGTGAAAATCGGTGCTTGTTTTGAACGAAAGATGGGTATTTTCTGATACGGGAATAAAGGACGGAAAATCGTTCCACTTTCCTCGGTGTTGGTTGTAGTCCACCGTCTTCTTATCATCCGACAAGACCCCAACATCTTCCAGATCACAACCGTTTTGCAGTTTGTTCAGTTTGTTTTTAGCATCAGAAATGGTCCCAATCTTCTCTTGGTTGCGTCGGTTGTTGAGGTTGTCCGCAAAGCTCTGAATGACAGCCATGGTGTCCGCTATCTCGGCCTCCGCCTCCCTGAGGGCAAGTGACAACGCTAGCTCGAGGTCATCGCCGTAATCGCTCTCCGTGTCATCGAACAGGAAATCACTCATGGTGTCGTCGCTGTCGAGGTCGCTGACCTCCGTGAAATCGTCGCTGCTCACGCTCTTGGCATGATCACTTGTTGAGTTAATCCTGTACCTGTCTTCATGATCACACGACACCCCATCTGTTTCCTTGATGAAGCAGGAAGAGCCAGTGATAGGTTTGGCATCTTTGGTACCATGGCTGCCCCGGTTCCGGACATGATGTCTGCTTACATCCGATTCTCCTTTTGTTTCAGATTGCTCCCACATCATGTTTCCATTTGCTAAGAGAAGAATGTTCTCCTCCAGCGAATTTGCCACGGAGTCTTTATCGATGCGATGAAAGCGATTCTATATATATATAAAACAAAGAGAGGAGGAAAATATTGATAATTAAGCGTTTTTGTTTCTTCTTTTTGTTTTCAAAATCTCCATAGCTGGTATTCCTTTAATTTATGTTTTTCTTCATTTTACACCGATTTTGCAGTATTCTCCCAATCATTCACGGCTGGTTAACTATGGAAAGTGTTTTGGGAAATATATATATATCTGAGATGATGAAAAAGCGTACGAGGCGGCAAGGGCAGGGGCTGTCTATCCCCAAGAGGTTTTCAAACACCAATATTTGGGTAAAACCCACCTAAAACCCGGGCAAAATATGTAATTTGAGGCAAAATCATGTTATATTCAAGCTGGCAAGCCTTATCATTTTCGGGTCAAAAACGTTTTGTTATTGCTTGAAGGATGATATTTGGGCAAATCACCGTACTACCCCCCCCCCCCCCCCCCTCCCCCCTCCGCCGTAAGCACATGGAAGATGAGCTTACCATTGGAGTCTGGCGCTGCCGATCTGTGTTAGGCATTGGCGTAACCATGGTAACCCGTTTGTCTGCGATGTGTTCATCCTCTTCGTTATCACTCGGTACTATGGATGAGAAAATATAAATCATATAAAATATTGTATTAAAAATTATAGATACTACTACTACTACTACTACCACTACCACTACCATACACGGCCATGCACTACCACTACTATCACCACCACCACCACCACCACTAATATATTACTATAATAATACTGAGTGAATGTTGTAATCGCTTGTAGAATCGGGAGGGTTATACTTTTAACGCAAAATAAATATCTCGGAGCTTCAGGGAGATTGACTCTTGGGTGTGTATATTATATATAAGGCCTATCGCCAACTTATTTGACAGGAGGACTCAGTTGCCCGAATTATATCAGGCATAATACCTTTATGAGGGTATTGATATTCGAGGGGAAACAAATTATATATGGAACCCTTATCGAAAACCATATAGTACATCACATAAATGAAATCGAATTATATCGTTATATTCGTCTTCCATTGCTGGAGTATTAGTTTCTTTTCAATCCTTTTATAAATTTGTATTGTCGACCCACAATAAGATCAATAGAAGTTTACGAGTACAATAAAGTACAGTCATGTACAGTACAAATCACAACATAAAAATTCAAGGTTCCATTGTGTTTTCAATCGATCGGACTTTAACATACAGACAATAATATCTCTAAATAGTTGATTTAGATGACTTATGACAAATTGTATTTTCTCATATTTGTGTAGCTTAACCATTTCCTATGCCTTTTAAATGCCGTGCAAAGTTTGCAAACCAAATATATAGGGACACCCCAATTGGGGTAGATATTATCAGTGCAGATAAAAATGTATTTACGTATGCAAATTTGCAAAAGCAACATCCTTTATTATTTCATATCGACGTCAAAGTCCAATGTCCATTTCAAAGAAGTGGCAGATAAGTGGTAGAATTAGGGGCCAAAAGGGGCCGGGTGATATTGGCATTCAACCCACATAATAATATTAGGCAGAGAGAATTTCTACAAGAGAATGGGGTGCAATTGCAACTTGCCCCCACCCCCATCCCGCCGCCCACTCCTTTAAACACGCCAATTGCAGAAACAGAGACAAAATAATGTTATGTGTAATTCGCTATTGATGAAGATATCCGCATGACACTTCATTGGTGTAACGAAGATATGGCTCTCTTGAAACAAGAAGGCGGATCTGAACTCTCTTTGAACCATGGCAAGAACGACCAGGCGAAAGTTGCCCTGTGGGGCGTCCCCCGAGCGGCGTCCACAGTCCTCATGAGATGTCTCAGTTCTGTACCCAACATCGACGTCTACATGGAGCTGTACTCGTACGCGGCGGTGTTCAGCAACTACGTGAAGACGATTGGGATCGAGATACCGGCTGAGCTTAAAGGCAATGAGCAGCTGTACGAGGATGCGGCGGAGAAATATACAGACTCGATGGGGCTGGGGGTGAAGATGAACACTCACACGCTGTCGTAGGTATCACCGAGTTAAATTTAATTCATGTTATTTAAAGCCATATACTGTATAGGACAATATTATCTATACATGTTCAATGAGCGTTTCTAGATTTGTGATTTAGAACTGTCATCAGCCTGGTCCTATAGATTAATGTGTTATGCAATATGAATCCATTGCTACAGACAATCTCTTTTGCTATGCCTGGCCAGCTCTCAGGTAGCCAGGAAAAATTTTTAGTCAATATAGGATAGGCATACAATTTTAGTTATGTTATCGAACTGATAGATCTATAAAGGTACCGTTTACCAAATATTCCAGAAAACCTTTTTATATAGGCCTATAATGCCTGCCAACCAGTGGTTGTCGGAAGTGAGTGAGAGGGGTCATATAAGTAGTTGACCTGGCGTTATGTTGATTATAATCAAGCGAAGTGATTAACTCTTCGATTATAGGTTTGTATAACGTTTAACAACATAATATAATTACAGTATATCATTACATAAGATACCCTATTTGTGATATCTATATTCCGTCTTCTTTGCAGATTCTGCAACTTGAAAAGGGATCTCGAAAACACAACAAACAAGTATGTTCTCATCAAAGAACAAGCCTACTTGTTCGAGTTATTCGTGCCATATCTCCCTCGAGGGTTTAAACACACGTTTATCATCCGAGACCCGTCAAGAGTATTTGCGTCATTTCGAGCATCGGTTCGCGGAGTGCGGAATTTGCCGAACATCTCCCTCCGACTTCGACATTATCCGCGACGACTTCGTGGTCTCACACCCATGCTCTGGTTCGAGAAACTGCACAAGATGTGGAAGTACGTGAGAGAAAACATCGACCCAAATCCCGTTATAATCGACGCTTTCGATATCGTCTCCCGCCCCGAATCGACGATGAAGGCGATGTGCGCGGCCGTCGGTCTTCCTTACAGCGAAGCCCTGCTCCACTGGGAGGCCGGTCTCAGGTTCCCGGATAACGTGGTGACGGCATCGCCTGACGTCCACACGCAGCGGTTCCTGTACGGCGCCGCGCTGGATAGCACGCACTTCGCGGCGCCTCCGCCAGAAGCCGCAGGACCGATACCACGTGATCAACTCACAGATGACGTCATCCGCTGCGTGGAGTATTCCATGCCTTTCTACCAAGAGATGTACGACCAAAGGCTGAAGGCTTGTTCTGATTAAGTCGTTCAGAGCCAGGCTGTCATACAATTTAGTTTGAATTCGGATTTCTTTAATATATATATTTTAAACTAATGAACCCCTTTAATATGCGTGAATAGGTTCGAAATCCCCATGAAAATGTCAATTTTAGGTAATCATAATTATATAATGATCACTTCTTTAAAATTTGGGCACATTGTGTCTCATTTGTTTAGCTAAATCATATCATATTGAGCAAAATCACATAATTTGTTAGGAAATTATTATAAATTTTAGCAAATCGGAAATTTTGAGATAAAACATTGTGAACTTTACTAAAGGCAGCCCTTTATTTCGTTATTATGCGACCAAAGGGGAGATAGTATTCGGGGAAAGTCCTCGGTCCTCCGGCAAAATCAGTAATAATTATGAATATTATACTAATATGAAATATATTAAATAAAACATGCTTTAATTGTGCATGTATTACACAAGTTATTTGCATGACTTTGTGAAATCTATTATGAAGGGTATTAGTGTTATATCGCTTATAATGTTTATTGTTCTATAAATACTTGTTAAATGACATTTCACATGTGTTCTTTTTTTTAGGGATCGCCTAATCTATATAGGTAATACACGATATGAACAGCTCGTTTGATTGGTTTAGAGCTACTAACAAATATAATATAATCGATCGCATTTTGCACTATATTACTTGCATAAATTCGGGGCAGCAAACAAATATAATAATACAGAAACGGAAAGTGATAGCATGTTCCCCAATTAAAGTGCCCTTCCACTCTTAGTAAAATTCGAAGATCTGCGCCGCCAAAACGCGCGATTCTATCTCTTTTATACATTATATTTTCTGTTTATTGCGTGTATCAATTATTCTTACTGTACATTATTGAATGTGACCTCTCAGAATTAAAATGCACTGAAAACTAGTAATCCAGTAATCAAGTAGTCCATTTTGAATTTATTTTCATCCCCATTTTAAATGTGTTATGGAGAACTTGCAATAATATAGCCTAATTGATTTTCATGAAGGCATAAAAATGTAATTTAGTGATTTTTGGGATGCACTATCATTCTGCTACAAGCTACTATATTTTTCACATGTATACAGATTTGGGGGAGATAAAATTCAAATGTTGAATTTAATACTTAGAATTATTGATATTATACGCATTTTCATGAAGGGACAAATGTATTTTATAACTCTCTCTAAAAAAATAAAAGAAGAAAAAACCCGTTTCCAATACACAAATTGCCAAATGTTCTTATCGTAATTCGCCTCAATTTTATTGTGTTTTTGCTTCAGAAAAAAAAACCGGCTTTTTTTTAAATGGGACACTTAGACTTGAACATTTCCTCGGAAACATAGCTAAATAGGCCTAAATGATTCCTTAATTCTGAAGTGATGATGATTCATCCTCGTTTTATTCTAAAATATTTCAAAAAAATCAAAATCTATATTATGTAGTATAATCTTTATGTGCCTTTTCATGAAGGCAGAAATGTGTTATTTTTTTGAAGTGTGTGTCCACTGTGTGGAGTGCGTGTGTGTGTGTGGGTGTGTGCGTGTGCCTTGTGTGTGTATTTTAAACAAATGTGTGCGTGTGTGTGTGTGTGGGTGTGTGCGTGCGTGCGTGTGCGTTTGTTTGTGTGTGTACACGTTAATTCTTTCGACACCACAATGCAATCATTATTATAGGCGGGTCTAAAATTAAACTTTGAAGTACAAAACAAACAAAAATGTCCACGATTTTCGGAATTCGTATAGTTTGTCAAATATTATGTTCCTTTCTTTTGGCTACTACGTCACACAATGCAGATCAAAGGGATAATAATTAATTGTCCTTAAACACACACCACACTCACACTTGTAGCGTATAGATGGGGCACGCAAATTATCGGTGGCTGACGAGGCTCTCTTATGTATTTCTTTATTTTTCGTCATTATAATTATGTTTGTTATTGTTTGTCAAATTGGGGACACACTGTAAACAAATAATTGTTGAAATCACTCAATAAATTTCTTCAACAGATTGCTTTAATTATTTTAAGTACAAATTACTTTTTGAAAAAGTACGTCATTACAACTTAGACGTCTTACGTAATCCAAAATAATTGCAATTGCGTAAAATAAAATAAGTCCATTGGGACAAAATGTGTAAAACACATTTTTTTTTAGCGAAATGCTCTTTTATTTAGAGAGTTTTTATCCATTTAACTCACTTATTCCGAATGAAGTATCCTTAATGCATAATTAAAGTTTCTATTATTTTGCCGTATTATTCTCTCTGCCTATCCCGTAGACATGGATTATTAACTTATAATGGTGTGTCTTTGAATCGACATTTTAATGGTTGATATTCGTAAAAGACAAATAGAAAACTGCAAAATAACTTTTAAAAGCTTTTATTTCCAGAAAACTAACATTCCATTGATTGTTCATCGTATAAGTTTTACTTTAAGGTATAATCATAAAGGGTCTTAATTTACAATCAAATTATCTATTTAAAAATGTTAAATGTTTGATATCGTAAAAATCTGATTCATGAATATTCCTGGGGTATAAAGTTAACTTAAATTACGGCTTTTCTTACTCAATTTGTTCAGTGTGGTTAATTATTTGTATTTATTTTTGTTCAAACTATACTTAAAAATGTTCTTCATAATTTGCTAATGTCATTTTGATATGAATGTATTGAGTTGTTAGGGTGTAAGTTTGAAGAACTTTAATTAAGTGGGTAGGCAGGACAAAAATGTATTTTTATTTAAATTATAATTGGAAATAATAAGTTATAATTACTAACTGAATTAATATTTTGTACAGTGCACGTGCGCCCCCCCCCCCCCCCCCCTGGTATGGCTACGCCACTACATGATTGTAATACCGCGCCAATGACTTCGTTGATTATAATGATGACTGTGCCCATACTTCGTTAAAATAAACAAAATAGAAAACAATCAATAACAAAATAATAGTATCACTAACTCACCTGCGGTAAAGCAACACATTAAACCAGACCCTTCTCTCCGTTTGGATAGTTTCATACGTTTCTTCTTCGTTTTACGACTTCTGTTTCCCGCCATTATGATGTGCTCCTCTGGCCGGAGAGGCACAGCCGCAATAATGTGATAAACATGCATACAGTACACACATCTAGTAAATAACTGGAGAAAATGCTAATTTGTTACTTTGAACATCTTGAGCTTGGTAACCGTGCGCTCCACAATTACAAACTAACGAATGCATTGTGACGTCACAATCAGTTGGTTCACGTGTTATTATTGGTTGAAATTGCGAGCTAGTTTTGTTTTGTTTAGTTTGGTTTATTATGTTTAGTTAGATGGGCATGGGTAGTAGAGTCAAACTTAATAAACTTGAAGGTTATCATTAAAAACTAAAAGTTGTAATTCTGTGATGCTATATATAGATTGATAGAAAACAATTTATTATAAACGTTAAAACAGAGCTATCTCATTCAAAAAGCAGCCTTGACACAAGAGGGCACAATCCAGACACCTACAAGTTTCAACCATTTTTTAAATAAATTTTTTTTAATGTGATGTTTGGTTAGAATAATATTTAACACAGAGATCATTTTTTTGTTTTAAAGCCACTTTGGTATAGTTTGAAACAATATCATGTGTATAGGATTTATAAATGATTTTCTTAAATTATTGAATACAATTAATGTTGGGCCCCATCATTTATTCCAATCAGATATATTTATGGATATTTATTTAGCTGTCTCTGAACCGATCTTGATCAAACAAAGTTTGTTCTGTCTTTAAACTTGTGTGCTGATTCATATTTTACCCTTAGTTTTTCATTACCCCACAAAAACATATTTCTTGAAGCGTTCTCTAGACCAAAAGTGTACTAATATTACTAATAGTACTACTATCCTTTTGATTCATTATTCAAACATGCTCATACTACATATACCTATTTTTAAGAACTTTTGACTCAGTGTGATGAACATAAATAATATCGTGTCATAAACATTTTAATATCATGTAACCTGTGACAGTGTTTGAAATCAAAATCACTTATCCGGATCGGATAAGTGATTTTGATTTCAAACACTGTCAAAGGTTACATGATATTTAAATTTGTCGACGAAAAATTGTGCCCCGCTATATATTTTCATGAACCGCTTTACTACCCCATATACAGGGAAGCGGGCCGCAGTTTTATTTCATCTTCGACACAGATTTGGGAATTACCATATTTACGCGTTATTGGGGGCCCACCTTATGTATTACTTTGTTTAATGTCCCCTTGTATTGTTATTTCAAATTATTGGGAGCACGTGCCCCCCCCCCCCCCCCCCCCCCTCCCTCCTTAAAAGTCATGGAAAGTTTCACTATTTTGTTTTCCAGGCCTTGAAAGTCAGGGAAAATTAGAAAATTATCTCATGGGGCATGGAAAGTCAGTTATCTGCATTTATTCAGCACTGACATACAAATCAAATTTTAGAACATAATTATGTTAATAAAAAGAAGTACTGAAAGAAGTCTTGCGTAGTTTATATACCCTGGAGAAAAGTCATGGTAAAGTAATGGAATTCTTGCTGTATGGAAAGTCATGGAATTTAACTTGAAAATAATGAATGAACCATGTATGAGCACTGTCTTGCTTAAAAATACATTAATTTGCCAAACTATTTTTAAACTGAAGTCTAACTATAAAGGGGTATAGTCTATAATAGATGTAGGAGGCATTATGTTATTGAGTATTTCATTTTCAATGCTTTTGCAATATTATTGCTTGACCCAGGGACTGGCCCCGCCCATCCGCATCAGTCCCATAGCAACCGTACACAACTGTATGACTGGAACTATAATCACACTTTCGTCTCACTATGCGTAATAAAGATAACACCATTATATTTAATATACTTTCAGTAAAATCAGAATTTTAAGTGTAGGTAAAGAGCTAAATGATACAATAAAATACATTTTAACACATTTTATGGCAAATTGTTCAGGTATGCCTTCGACGAATGGTTAAATAAATGTCGATTGATACTACACTTGATATTAATCCGCGCCATGAACCAAAATAAAGTTGAAATTCCAAAACATGGCGGCGAAGATGTCGTCGCAAAACTTCTTCCAACAACAGAGCAAATATGGTGCTGGCTCGACAAACGGGCCAGCACCGATTGATGTTAGCCCGGAACTCCATCTTAAAATGTCAAAAAAGATTGCCCAACTAACAAAGGTAGGTTTAATCCCGAGATAGTTTCACAAATAAGCTAAAATTGTGCTGGTGTTTGTGTCGGAAATGATATGTGCCAGTCCCATATGTGATATTCTGTGTATGTGATTCTTGAATTGACGACCGGTCGTATAATTTATTGACAATGTCAATGACAAACATTGTTTGTGAATGTGCATTTACATTGCAATTAACGGGGTGTAATGCCGGATATTAACTTTAGAATGCCTGGTTCATCATATTCATGACTTTAATCAGCGGTGTGCAACAGCACACCACTGTAGTGTAAGTTGTAACGCTTTGACTTTTGCTGAAAAAGCTTGGTGTTGTCTGTTGATGTGCGACAAGTAAAAGTCACCTGGCTTTACTAACAAAATTTGTTGAATTGTTGAATTGCACATTGTCGTTGAATATAATTTGCTAAAAAGAAGGATAACTGATCCAAAATTGATGATTTCTGGAGTCAATACACGTAATTCCAAACTGATCGCTGACCCGGGAAGAGGATCGCTCGCTAGAATTAGAAACTAAGAAAGGTCACTTCCGCGTAAGTGTACACATATATGACTCCAACACTGCCGTTGGAACGCGCACACATGGAGCGACAAATCGTGCAGCTATAGTGTCGTGGTCGCGGATCGCGCTCGCGCGATCGTCTTTTTCCCGTCCATCCAAATTCAGGATTATTTTGCGAAATTTGGGTATAAACACACATAGGTACATTACAGTAGCATTGTGTGGAGATCAACCTCTTCCGCCTGCTGCACTATCCAAAACATAAAACAATTTTTGTCGGCCGATTTCTCCCTAAATTTACCAGCAAATGCAAACAAACTTTCGTTTATGTGATCCCTAAGCTTAAGTCATATACTTTGATAATAATTACCGACTTTGTTGTTTTGAAGATTGCAAAATGTAGAAAAAAAAGGATTATTTCCCGTCTGTTTTCATTACCGATGCATCCTAACACAACGTTCAACTGATGAACGGTACAGTGTATGAATAGGCAGTATAGTAATCTCCCGTGTATTACCATAATTGCGTGTAAATGGTCCACCTGAGTGGACCATATACTTTGTAGATGTGGGTATAAATAATCAAATCATGTATTTTGGAGGTGGAATTGGAAAACTATCAACTAGCAGTCCACGAATTTGAAATTAGGTAAGTTCAAACCCATATAATTATCATTTGTTCATTTTTTGGCCTGGTTAGGTTAGGTTCATCAGCGACAGAGAATCAGACTTTACTCAGTATACGTAAGTGAAACAACCCAATTTTGTTTACTATTTTTTTTTTGGGGGGGGGGGGGGTTAAAAATTAAATTAAAGTAATTTCAAATTAATTTATCAAGCGATTTACAATTTTGAGACATGGGATAAACATATTCCCTTTTGGAAAACATTTTTCATTTCCTGTAGGTTATCTACGCACTGAACACCAAAAACGATGAGCATGAAGCAACCGTTCAGAGCCTCAAAGATGCGCACGAGGAGGAGGTGCAGCAGATGCTGGGGGAAACCAAGCAGAAAGTGGCTCTGTACCAGACAAAGCTGGGCAAGGAATTGGAGCTGCAACAGAGGGTCAACAAGTTGGAGGCAGAGGCTTCGGACTTTGAGCGACAGAAGCGCGAATCACAGACGGAGTTCAGCGAATTCAAGCGAAGGTCAGAGGTCAAAGAGGGAAACTTGCGTGCGGAGCACTCCCAGAAGCTGCTCGGCCTCTCACATGACCTCCTGGAAGTCAAGCGCGACTTTGAGGAACGGCTGAGACAGTTTGAGGATGTGAAGGGGAAAGTGGAACAGGGGAAAGTGGCGGCCCTCGAATCGCTAAGCGCAAAGCACCGGGAAGAAATTGAGGCATTGCGCAAAACCTACGATGCTCAGCAGAGTGGGTCATCAACCGAACTGCAGGACCTAATGCAAAGACACAGTGCGGAGGTGTCCAGGTTAAAAGAGGAGTACGAGGGTTTGTCCCTCGAAAAGAACCAACTCGTTGAGGACTACGAGTCCAAGCTCGATAAGCTAAAGGCGTTCCACGAGCGAGAGCTGGAGGCGTTGAGAGAAAATGAACTTCAGAAGCAGGGTATGGAGTGGAAGGAAAAGGAGGAGCTTTTACGAAGGACATTTACCCAGAAGGAACAGGGTCTGAACACTCGGATTCAGGAATTGACTGCTGAACTTTCCGTGTCTGAGGAAGATCTTGCAAAGTACAAGGACTTGCTGACTCGGGCAGAGGGAGCACTAGATGGGAGGGAGAGTGATGCACATAATCTCACGCAACAGGCAAGTATTCAAATCACGTTCCTTTAAAGATATTTCCAAATTATATACAAAAACTGATTACATTCCTTACAAATTTTCATACAACAGACAAGTATAAATTTCACCTAGAGTATTGTTTTGTATTATTTTGTTTTATTCAAGTACTTATTTTAGATTATTGAGGTAGACATGTCAATTTATCATTTTGTTATTTACTGGATGTCTAGATTATTTGTCTATTTAAAGTCAGAACTGAAAGAACTCTAAAAAAAAATTTTTTTAAAAACAATTACAGAGATAGAAAAGTTACTTTGACACCAGTAATACCATCTACTTAATGTACAGTCACAGACGGTATATCCATTGTGCATTTATACACAATACAGTAGAAAGATATTTTGTTAGCACTTTAAACTTTCTCACATAACTCTCGGTGTATTAAATCTGTTTACTCTGTTACTTAGAGAACAATGAGTTGTTTGTATGGAGGGGGTTAGAGAAATGTCCCCCTATTGGTATGGAACTATGGTTTTAAATTTGCAATATCTTCTTTTTTCAGGACTGTTAATGATATACCGTTCCTACAAATGCGCAGTGTGGACTGATAAATTGGAATCACACACAAACATATGAAATTGCTTACAAATTCATTTATATTTATAAAAAATATCAAATATGCATGATTGGGTTCTTGTGGCTTGTACTACTTCCTTGTTCATGTGGTTAGAAGTCAGAAAAGAGGGTAGATAAAGTGATTTGGTATATTTAAAAGTTCTTCCAAAATCTTAAACAGTTTTTAAATATACATGTCCCATTTGCATGCATAATAAGCCAGGGTCGTGCTTAGGAATGCTGCATTTTAAGTTATCCAGCAAACAAAAATATTACCTAACAGTTGAACAATACTTGAAATTACACTCCATTTACACCACTTACAATCACTTTTCTTGAACATTAGAAAACCTTTCATGGACCCTGGTACTCAAGTACTCAATTCAAACATTTGTGCTGTTTTCCATCCCTATATTGAAAGCAAATATATATATGGCTCCAGTCCTCCGTGTGTTTCCTTGAATTTGTTTAATGTTCATATGAATACTGGTATTCTTTCATTCCTCCCAAATTATAATGATGTTTGTTTGTTTTTCTAGATGTGCAAATGTTAAAGGCAATTTTCAGGCATGAAAATTGTCAGCGTTTCCGCGGATTTCCGCTTTTCTCCAATCAAAATCAAACAATCCTCTCTGCTTGCTGGTAATGATAAAAATGTTTACCCAGAGCCTGTATTAGTATGTGTTATGCTAAATGGAATCCTCTTACTCCAGATTCGTATTAATAAAAAATCTTACCACAGAATGCACCAGATTGCACGATTCTGAACCCCAAAATTGAAAATTCTCCCTACCACACCCCCCCCCCCCCCCCCCGGCTCGGTCGCTTCGCTCCCTCGCAGTAGTTCTCGAAAGTTTTTCAGTGTTTTTTATGAACAGTACTTTTCATTTCTGAATTTTTAATCATCTAAACAAGACAGTACTTAGCGGAAATGTTCTTATTTATACTTTTCAAACTATTATTTCAAACTTTTTCTTTAAAAATGGGATTACATATTTTAAGAATAATTTTAAATCAAAGCAATCAACTCTACTGGTTCCCCAAAACATACAAGCTGCAGCCCATGGATAAATTACATGTCATAGCAAATTCATATTGTCTTTAGAATGGGTTGACATTATGCCAACCTTTGAATCTAACTTATTTTTCTCTCTTGAATGTAGCTTGTTGAGGCTAAGAAAGAGGCTAGTAGTGCAACCACGAGGTTAAAGGTCATAGAAGGCGAGCTAGCGGCATCGAGAGAAAGGTGCAACGAGCAGGCATCAGACATGGTGAAGAAATCAAGTAAGAATCTTTCTTGTGGTACTTCTTAATTTTTAAAGGGGACACATAATGATATTGGTTAATTAAAAGCATAGAAGAAGATAAATAGCCATTTAGTTATCCTCCGATACCGTTCAGTTAAACTGAAGAAGAAAAAAAACACCATTTCCTTTGCTTGTTTTCAGGCCTAATAGGCACCCTAGAAGCAACTCAACTCAGCAACGCATCCACCATCAAGGACCTGGAGTCCGAATCGGCCAGACTACAAGACAAGGTCCAGTGGCTGGAGCGAGAGAGGGCATCCCTCGAGTCCAGCAAGCAATCCCTCACCCATCAACAGTCCACTCAGCTGCAATCACTAGAGAAGGTACTGGCGGTTGTTGTGTTGGTGGTGATGATGATGATGATGATGATGATGATGATGATGATGATGATGAGATGATGATGATGATGATGATGATGATGATGATGATGATGATGATGATGATGATGATGATGATGATGATGATGATGATGATGAGAAGGAGGAGGAGGAGGATGGTGGTGGTGATGATGATGATGATGATGAAGATAATGATGATAATTGCGGTTGTACATGTTCTGTTAGGAATGCTTAAACATGATGGTGGGGTAGATGTTTAATATTGGTATCTTTATTCTGCATTTCCAGTTTATAGTTTTTCATTGTATGCCATTGTCATGCGTTTTTTTTAAGGAATGAAAATAATGGTGGGGTAAATGTTTATCGTTTTTAAATATCTATTCTGCATTTCTAGTATATAGCATTATTTCATTCGTTTCTGAATATTGTAAACCATTTTAATCATGTTTGTTAGGAATGAAGAAAAAAATATTTAAGTGACATTGATGTTTTGTTTCTTAAGGCCCTGGAAGACCTCTCGATTGAGAAGCAGGTCCTGAAGGAGCGGTATGAGAGGGAGCTGGAAGTGGCTAGGAGCCAGGGTCAGGATGAGGTGTCACGGCTCCAGAAGGAGCAAGATGCCAAGCTAGCGCAGCTCCTGAAGGAGCACAAAGATCAGCTGGAGAAACAGCAGCAGGAGGCTGCCGATGAACTGGCCAGATTAAAACAGGTTTGTGTACCATCAAATATTTCAAACTTTTGCCTAAAAAGTTAATGCTATTTTCATATAGCCTACTTCATACATCAAACATTCATGACACCTAGCTAGCCTAGAATTATACTTTCGTTTATTGCTAAAAGGAAGATAAACATTGTTCTTTCAGTTGCCAAACTAGGGTGTTTTTTTTAATTGTCTGTAGTTCTATTAACATAGACGTTGTTAATGTTGATTTTATTTTCAGGGGCAACCTTTTATGCTTGATTGCAAAAAAATAGTGCACTTAAATTTGTTTATATTCAACTCTCTGGTCATTTATGTTTTTCTTGGGCTCTTTTGGTGGATATAGGGGCATTATTATTATCCAGAGCCCCATGTATTTTTAAAATATGCTCAAATCAAATGAATTGTTGTTTTTCTCCGACCATCTTTGTTCACATCTGTTCATTATTTAAAGGTTTCAGATTGAAGGAAAAATAGATATGATTTGCCATATGAATAAACACGCAATAAAACAATGCAGAAATATAACCTTTTCTTTTTGGTTTCCCCCCTAGGAACTAGAAAGTCAGCTAGAGTCAACGCGTACCCAGCTGAGCGGGGAGCGCGACAAACTCGCGACCCAGCTGTCTCACCTGGAAGCAGAGCTGACCGGGAAGCTGAAGCACGCGGAGTCAGAGGTGCGCCGACTCGAGCGGATACTGAACGACAACGAACAGGGGCTGGGCTCGGCCAACGGCCGCATCGACTCCCTCCAGCAGACCAATGCTAGGCTCCTGGAGGACCTGGAGAAATCTCAGAAAGAAGGCAGGGAGTCTGGGAGCCAAGCTTCGTCATTCAAGGTCAGTGCATGCTTTTTTTCTTTATACTTTATACTTTATGCCAAATTGTTTGATGACGTTTAAGAAATCTCATACTCCATTTTACATATGGAACAACAATGTTATGCCTAGATTAAATTGAATATCTTTCTGTTACCAAAAATTGACATTGGACTTTTATTTGTTCAGACATTGTAGAATATTCTCTTATACACTCTTAAAGTTTAATTCAAGTCAACTTAGTTGTGTCAATGAATCAAATCAGTAAATATGTTTACCTTCTCACAAAATATACCTTAGCAAAGTAACGGATGTAGCTGGGGATACATGAAACGCACAAACTTATAATGTTGCATATGATTTCAAAACATCCCTCCAAATATCAAAGTTTATAGATTGAGAAACTGGAAAAACTTACTTGTGTATTTAAATTACGAGGTTTGATATCTACTGCGACTGGATGAATGAGAATATACGCGCAGGGGCTGGGCTCAGCTATTAACAGCCACATTGACTCCCGTCAACAGACCACTATTACATCAAATTTTCCCTCCAGATATAAAAGATGAATAACATATTATTCCTGCTATCTTGTTTGAGTACAGACAGAGCTGGAGAAGCTAAAGCACACCCATGCAACCAAGATGGCTGAATCTCGGGAGGAACTCAAGACCAAACTGGACAAGCTCTCCAGAGATCTGGACAACAGGTGGACAGAAACTCTCAGGTAATAGCCATTTTGATATCAATTTTATTACAACCATAATATATAAATAATTCAATAGAAAAGTATACAAAAGAACTTATATTTTACAAGTGGTTGAGGTGCCCCAACAAAGAATAGCTTGTGAATTGGGCACCTTACAAAAATAGAAGATTTTCCATTTTCTTGGGAAAATTCTAGATCTAAGTGAATGCATTATAACATCATCTGTTTATTCTTGGTGCATTTAACTTTTGTTTGGTCCCCATTCATTGCTTTCTACAAAAATATAAGTTAACATTTTCTATCCAACAGGAAAGAATGTGAGAAGCTTCGTAGCGAGCTGTCGGAGCAGCACGATGAAGACAAACAGGCAGCCCTCAAGCAGATGACTAGTCTCAAGCAACAGGAGTTAGAAGCAAGCAAGCAGGGCTGGCAGAAGAAACTCACAGATCTGCTCCATGAGGTATGCACTTGCACTTACATTTCAAACGATTCAAATTACTGTGTTTTTTGATGACCGGAACAAGGTAACTACTGTATACTGAAAGTTATCTTTTTGTATTTGGGACTTTCATAATGTACTTGAAATCTATGTAATCTTTTAAGGAAGAGGTTTGGAAAACTTGTCATTGACTTTATATCCTAGATGTATGTAAAGTGCATATGGATAATAAATGTTTTGTTATTTATCTATTTCCACGCTTTTCAAAATGATAACATGTATACATAGTACTAAGATATAAACAAAGAACCCAGATAAACAAATTATTAGAATTAAAAATGTTTATAAAGATTAAATATTTTGTTCATGAAAAATGTATGCAAGTATTACAAAGTCATTGACCAAAAGATAACAATTACAAGCGACAAGTAGGCATTCTTTCTACAAGTGTTCTTTGCGTGAAACACCAATTCTGTCCTTCTACATTTCAGATCTCTGGCCTCAAGGACCGTCTGACCAGCAAGTCGGAGAGTTCGCTGGAGGAAATGGCCGCCCTCCAAAGGAAAGCTAACCAAGAAATCAACAAGCTCAAGTTTGAGATGGCGACAGCTAAGGAGAACAATGCCAAGACTCTGGCTGACTTACAGGCCGCTCAAGAACGGGAGAGGCAGACGATGAACGCCGAACACAAGAAAGCATTTGAGGTAACAATTGTGTGTGTAGCATTTTGTGTGTTGAACTCTTAGTCTGCGACAGTCACCGTACAGCCAGTGTCCCAGTCCTCTGTAATTTTCCCAATTTTTTAAAATTATTTGTTTTAATTTTTATTTTGATTTGATTTTCAGACTGTACATGTTGAGTGCACTGTTTGCAAAGCTCTCACTGTATACTGATATGTGTTTTGATGTATTCACATGAACTTTTTTTAAAGGATTGAATTATAGAAAAGCGTAATAATCATGACAATGAGAAGGTCAAACGTATAATTTAAAAAAAAAAATTTTACTTTTATCTCAATATAAATATATTACATTCTGATAATAATAACATAATTTAAACTAATCTTTTCACATGAGTATCATAGCACTAACAATACAAAGATAAAATATAATCCTACAATATAATCACAACTAAATTGATTACTCAATGATTGCATGTAGACTGTTTTCTGTTCCAAAGTATTGATATCGGAATTCCTTTTTGTCTTTCTCTCCAACATCAAAAGGAACTGGAAAGGAACTTGAAGCAGCAGTACGAGACAAACGTTGGCTCCAGCCAGCAGGCACACGACGATGCACTCAAGAAGCTGAGAAGTGAACTAGACCAAACCAGGCTTACCGAACTGGACATGCAGGCCACGGAACATCGCAAGGCAATTGGTGAGAATTCCATTTGCGTATTTGTTTTCCTTTTTGTTTGTTTCATTGATTGACCGTAATCAGAAAGATTGATTGATTAAGGTTGAGTATTGCTTGCTTGTTTGTTCATTGTTTGTTTGTTTTGTGATTTGTTTGCAAATAAGCAAGTAAACTGGATCAAACTTATTTGAATGAATGTGGCTAAGATGATATTTTGTTGGCTCCATTTATGATCAAATGTTCATAAGCTGTATAATTGAGGTAAACGAATAATGTAAAACAATATTTGATTATTAGTACATTTCTTTCGTTGCTTTTATAGAGAGATTAAGACTTGAGATGACCCAGCGCCAGTCTGCAGAGCTAGACCAGCTGGCCCGGGCCCATAGGACTCAGATGTCTGCTGCTAAGATGGAGCTGGATAGGGCTATTGAGCTCAAGCAGAGACAAGTGAGTTCTAGAATTTGTATATTTTATTTTTGGCTTATATGTATGCCATCATTAATTCTTGCTGTCACGTTTTATTTTATTTCCCTCATTCATTTTCATGTTAGTTCTTGTTGTCACCCCTTGGCTGAAAATACCCAGAATGTGCTTCAACTTAAACTTTGATTTGATGAATTCTAAGATTTAGTTAATCAGGTGTCTTCTTGAGTTGATACACAGTCTTAAAAGAGATATAAGCCAGGATATTAACCATCTACCATCACTATGACAAGATCTCCTGAATGAGGACATAGGCTGTTTTGTAATTAATCTCGGTCAGTCAGTTAAACAATTTAATTTGTTAGTTTTTTTCTTCAATAACTTTTTAAAAAGAGGATATTAACAAGGATCTTAACGCTCTTCCATCACTAGGAGCGGGACCAGGCGATGCGGTATCAGGAGCTGCAGGAGGACCTGGGCCACCGAGACCGGCACATCGGTAGTCTGGATGGCCAGCTTAAGGACATGAGGGGAGAGCTGGACAAGCTGCAGAGGGAAATAGACTTCAAGGCTCAGGAGGTCCAGAAGATCAAATCAGAAGCCATTCATAACCTCAGGTAATAATGATGGTAATGATGATGAAGATGATAATGATGGTGGTGGTGGTGGCAATGGTGGTGGTGGTGGCAATGGTGATGGCGATGATGATGATGATGATGATGATGACGATGATGACGACGACGACGACGACGACGACGATGACGACGGTGGCAATGACAACGATGATAGTGGTGGTGGTGATTTTGGTATTTTGAATCAAATCTTGTTTGATGGAGACTGCCAAATCAACGAGTCTCTAAATGCCTAATTATAAAATGTTCCTAACTTCTGTGTTAACAGACGCAGGGAGCAAGCTCTGCTGAAGACTCACCAGGACAACCTGGACCAGTCATCTGCAGAACACTTGAGGGAGACACAGTCAATGCTAGGAGAGTTCAACAAGGCACAGGACCTACTCAAAGACAAAATCTCTGCCCTACAGATCATGTAAGTTCAGGACTACCCATTGTTTTGCAATTCAATAGCACACATAGCCGACTTGACCCGATCCGACGGGTTCTCAGTCATGCCAGAGTCGGGCCCGATCAGTCGGGTCTAATTTAACATGTCGAACAGTTGAATTGGAGTCGTGAGGCAATGCACACTGACCTGATCTGACTGAATACCAGCCAGATCGAGTTGAGTTGGCTCTGTGTGCATGGGGCTGGACATATACACCCCCCCCCCCCCAAACCCTGCATTTACAGTTGAACTATTGAAATATTGAATCACCCCAGATTATTTTTCTGATCGCATGAGGGTGATTCAGGCACTGCAAGGAGAGATCTACAAGACACAGGACCTACTCAAAGACAAAACTGCTGCATTGCAGATCATGTATGTCCACCTCAAACCATTTTTGTGCGTGTGATTCAACAGCAAGACATATACTATCCAAACCCTGCATACTAGAACAAGTACATTGTGAACTACCGTTGAGAGTGCAAACGAGGGAAATATTAACAATGCTGACATAGTTCTACAAGGTTCAAGACCTACTCAAAAGACAAAATTGCCGCCTTTTAGATCATGTAAGCCCCCTCTGTACCATTTGAGTGTGCGTGATTCATCAGCCGTACATATATACTATCCAAATCCTGCATACTAGAACGAGTACATCTTGAGCTTCCCCAAATTACTCCCACTGTTAGAGAGCTAATGTGGGAAACACTTACAATGCTTATAGCTCAACAAGGTTCAAGACCTAATCAAAGACAAAATTGCTGCCCTGCTAATTGTGTAAGTCCATAATAAAAATAAAATAATTGTTTAAGCGCTTAGAGGCTCTTTGCAATATGCGCTATATAAATGTCTATTATTATTATTATTATTATTCCTACCCATGTTTTGCAGTTCAGTACCCCCTATGGTTTCCACCCAAGTCCTCCCCCCTTCTCACCCAATGTTATGTTTGTCTTCCTGTGTTTAGGTTGGAGGAGGCGGAAGAGAGGTATCACTCCAGATCGTCACGTCCTGAAGACATTCAACACATCTCACGCCTCAAGGACTTACTGGCAGAGAAAGAGGCAGCCGTCAAAAAACTCATTGTAAGTTTTTCTGCTTGCTTTTTTTTTTGTCTCTTCATAGAGTAAACCTATTAGAAATTAATAATATTTATAGTAAATGTTTGTTTTAAGTGAAAATGTGCAAAGAAAATTTGGCTTTGCAAGGAATTGTACAAAAGACCTCTGGATTGCTAGACCAGTGCTCTAACCACTTAGGCCCTATTGATTGTGGTACCTCCTAGAAACATATTTCAATCCTTGTACTAGTCAGAAGCTATATACACCTGGCACAAACCCAAAAGATTATCCTTTGGGCAATTTTCTTTGCACATTCTCATTTTTTTATCCCAAAACTGTGACCCTTTTTTGTTGCTAGGGCTGAAAATAAGCAATGGCTCGCTGACCCACGATCCCTTATGTAACCTTTAGACCATCTAAATATATAGAATGATATATAAAAATGAAAATATAGAAGAATAAATGCCAAAGTTTACCTGATTAACGGGAGAACAGAACATGTATGTCAGACTATGTTATGTTTCTTCAGTTTGGGAGTTACTCAATTCTGACTTTATGAAGTTTGGATTAAAAGTCACAAAATGCTCCTAAATGTGCAAATCTGATTGTTTCAAATGTGTGTATTTTCTGACTTACATTTAATTGCAACTTTGTGATTGATCGCAAATATTAATGCAACACCACCCTGCTGCTATAGACTTCAGCCAGAGATAACGTGGGAACCATTCTTAGTTTAACCCATTGCCAATGGGAACTTGAAAAGTAGCCCCCCCCCAATTTTTGTTCCCCCCCCCCTGGGGGAGGGTCATTTGTCTCGGAATTGAAAAGGTCTAAGTATTTTTCTTGTCTGTGTGATGTACTTTATAATTAGCCTTTTGCAGAGGAGATGACAACTTCGCTTAAAAGGCAAGCAAGAATTATTATCCATCCAAAATAAAACATTCAAACATTATTTTCTAACATTTATATACTGTGGAAAACATAATTTATTGTATTTTATAGCCCATAACCCATTAAAAACAAAATTCTTATAATCTTGCATGAACGAGAAATAATGTGGGTTAATTATTGTACATACGTAGTACACTTTGGAACCATTTTATGCAAAAGTATAATTATTTCGCATAACTAGGGTAGATACATACATGTTATATACTCACAGTGTATCATTGGAAAGTACAAATTAAACAGTGTAGATACTTTTAAATCAAGATTAAAAACTCATTTGTTTAAGTTAGCCTTTCCTGATAGTTAATTTTGTTTATATATATATGTATGTTTATACTTTAAAGATTTAGTTTTTGTTAATTGTGTTAATTTGTATGTAAATATGTTAAGCGCTTAGAGGCTCTTTGCAATATGCGCTATATAAATGTCTATTATTATTATTATTATATTTACTTCAACACCTAGCTAATACAATATATATATATATTCTGCCACAGTACTTTGTATTATTCATCATATGTTTAATACCCGCTATAGCAAACCCGGCACTTGTCGGTAATTCATGTTTTTAAGAAATGGGCATTTTAAGTTCACACAATGTGTGTAAAAGACATATGATTGTAGAATTGAAACAAAGCATCAAATGAAAGCTTTTGATGAGGCCTTTTATTTCTGCCGACAAGTGCCGGGTTTTGCTATAGCCGGTCACATATAGTATTGCAACATAACATATCCAACAGTAAACAGAAACCATTCTTATTTTGAAGAGGCTTTTTCCCCTTCAAGTTTTCCTTGTATGTATTTGTTGTTTATCAAAATTACTTGCCAGTTTAAAGATAAAATCAATCGATTCTAAAGCAAACTTTAGCATCCAATATTGATTACCAATAAACGAAGGTGCATTGAAGATGTTAAAATGCTTTATAAAAAATAAGCATGCGCAACAGACATGCACAATGCACTTTCGTGATCATGCATACTAGCGGCCCCACAAGTGTGCTCATTGGCTGCCTTAGCTCTCTTTTTCTTTCTATTCTGTTGGGGTTAATGCAGATGGTTTCATTTGCCAGACACGTGTTTCATTCCAGACACTCTTGAACAAAATTTCCTTAATAGGAAATGTATTATTTTTTCAAGCAAAACAGAGAATTATGTTCATTTGTATGCCTCCGCCAACGAAGTGGCCGGAGTCATGTTTTCGAATTGTCCATCCGTCCCGTGTTCGTTCTTGCAATATCTTGAGAACCAATGGACGGATCTATTACATTTTTTTAATGTCATCAATTTAATATTGTTAATAGTGTTATATTTTATTTGTATTTTGTTGAAAAAAGAAGAATTGTTATTTTGATTATATTTTGTTCCCTGCAGGATGACAAGCGGTTCTTCCAAATGGAGCTCATCAACCGAGAGACGAATTTCAACAAAGTTTTCAACGCTAGCCCCAATATTGGAGTTCTGAATCCACTTGCTGTGAAGGTAATTCAAATCATTTCGTTTGTTTTGTTTGCTTGCTTTGGAATAGTCAATGGTCAAAGCCAACCCCAATATTGGAATTAACCCCCCCCCCCCCATATGATGGTATGTTACATCAACTTTGTTTCTTGTTTCTGGTGTTGAGAATTGATGGTTATCAAAGCTAACCCAGATATTGGAGTTCTGTATCCTCTCGCTGTGAAGGTAATTGAAACCATTTTTCCTTGTTTCTGGGGGGTGTTTCACAAAGATCCAAAGTCAAACTGAACACTAAGTTGGGCTTAAAAATTATGGAAAGCCATTTGTAGCTTTTTAATTTAACATAGTCAGGAGCCCCATAAGCAAATATTTGAAACTTTAAAGGGATAGTTGAGTTCTGGTAAGTAGAGTACAGTTTTAGTGAAACTGAATTTTAGTAACCAAAACCTGCATCATTACATTACAAACTAATAGTTATAACTAGAAAGGAACACAACATTACAAATGACGTAGTAAAGATCATGTTATCATTCAAAAAGAGCCGTTAAAACGTAAGAGGGCGCTCTCTAAACACTCATCGGTTTCAACCATTTTGAATAAAATATTGTGCATGTGATGCTTTGTTGAAATAGTGATTAGATAGAGAAATAACCAACAACTATTTAAATACCTATTTTGTAACTTTTTGAAGAGAGGAAGCATTTTTTTGAATATTTAACGGCTGGTTCAAAATTCTCTAATAAACCCGGGGCCCCGGGTTTATTACAAATTGTTATATTTATGGATATTTCAGCCGTTTCTGAACTGATTTTGATCAAACAAAGATGATTTTATTGTTTAAATATTATGCTCTTTCAAATTTTACACAGTTTTTCATTACCTCACAAACCAATTAAGTAGTCTAGCGCCCTCTCTACCAAAACTCAACTTTCCCTTTAAACACAAGTTGACATCAATCACTGGAAGTCTGTTTGATCAAAGAAAATGTTAATGTTTTTTTAAATCAAAATTGAAGGTATGTTGAAAGAAATCATTTAACAAAGAAACTAATGGCTTGCCATAATTTGTTAGTCCAACTTAGTGTTAAGTTGGGATCTTTGTGTAAAACCCCCCTGGTATTAGAATAGTTGTTCCTCAAAGCTATGTCCAATATTGGAGTTAAAGGGGACCACCAGGTAAAGAACAACACATAATTATAAGTTTTGGTACCCTTTTGTGATATCAAATAGATACCCAACATTTTGCAAAGGGTTGTGCAATTCATAATCAATGCAATTCATTACCACCACTTACGGACCCACTATTATTTCCTGGTTCCGTACTCGCCAAACATTTACGAGTGCGCCAATTCTATTCACACGTACGTTTGGAGACAATAGAATCCCGGACGATTCGTTCACTCTGGACAAAGGTAGTCTTCGTACATATACACATGTTGTAGTATGGTGATGCGTTTTCCAATTATATATTTTTTTCTGGAGACATATTTTTCTGAACTTGTTGATGGAATGGACTACTAAAGATGTTACCTTTCATTTATAAGAATATTATTTTTGGGTGGTGGTACCCTTTAAAACCCACAATATAAAGGTATAGGACAACAACTTTGTATCTAACATTAACAATTTCTTGTCAAAACTAACCCTAATATTCAAGTTCTGAATCCACTCCCTGTTATAAAAGTAATTGAAACTATTTCCCTTCCTGGCATTTAGAATTGTTATTTGTCAGAGCTAAACTCCAATATTAAAGTTTGTTGTATATAAATGTTAAAGTGACAACAAAATTTTTGCAATATCTCCAGCTGACAAAACTGTTTATGGCACTAAAGTTATTCTTAGCTTGAATCTATTTATTGTCTCTCTGTGTAAAATCGTTTTGTTTTTGTGTACAAATACAATATAAAATATAATTTACATTCGATATTGATTATGTTATATGTTGTTGAAAATCTGTAAATAAATAAATGAAATAAAAAATTAATACATTATTTTAATAAATAAATCTCCTTCATGCAGAAAAAGAAAGGCAGCACTAGCGACGAGGCAAGTCATCGGTACGTCAGCGCACCGAACCTAAACCAGATGGGGGGAATGAGCATCGGCAACAGTAGCAGCAGCAAGGGAATGGGGCACTCCTCAGCGGGGGGTAGCCCTGGGAGCAACAGCACCCGTCTGGACCCCCTCCCAGACTCCCCCATCCACGACATCCAGCTCAACCCAAAGAAACCCCTGCATGATGGCACCCTGTACCCACCCAGACCCCCTCGTGCAAAGAAGTTCATCCACACGTGACGAAAACTGTCGTCCGGCAATTTTGAACTGTATGACGAGATGCACTCGTCATAATAAACTGGCATGGGAATTAAGGCTAATTTGTTTGATGCAGCGGTCGAACAGCCCAGAACAAAACAATATTTAGGAATCGCGAACAGTAGAGTGGGATGCACCGACTCACGATTTGCTGTAATGAGCTCCATGGGAAATTAAATTGATGTCATTTGATCAATTTGTTTGAGGCAGCGGTCGAACAGCCCATAACAATATCTAACCATTATGAATAGTTGAGTGGGACAGGGATACGCTCATGATAATTTCCATGGGATGTGAAATGAATTTGTTTTCAGCAACAAATTCATTTGAGGCAGTTGTCCAACAGCCCATAACAATATCTACCAATTATGAACAGTAGAGTGGGATACGCTCGTTATAATTTCCATCGGATGTGAAATGAATTTGTTGTCATCAGCAAATTCATTTAAGGCAGTCATCTAGCAGCCTATAAAAATATCTAGCAATCATGAACAGTAGAGTGGGATACACTTGTGATAATTTCCATGGGATGTGAAATTAATTTGTTGTCACCAGCAAATTCATTTGAGGCAGTCCTCTAGCAGCCTATATTAACAATATCTAGCAATCATGAACAATTGAGTGGGCACCACTTGTTGCAACAAACGCCATGGGAAGTGAAATTGATTTGTTTTAGTCAACAAATTCATTTGAGGTCGTCATTAAGTAGCCCAAAACAATATCAGTTGTCAAGCACTGGCGGATATTATGATGGAGTGTAGTGTCAACGTTAATTGACATTAAATTTATATACGTTATTGCAAAAATGTGTATGTTACAACAACAACAACAATAATTTGCTGTTATTTGGGTTATCATTATTACAGTCATTGGTAGTTTTATCAAACAATTTTGTAGTGAGTTCCATGAAGAAAAATGAAAGATGCCTTTTTTTGTGTGAACTTCATGTGCCTATCAAAATGTGACACCAGCCATAGCCATCTGTTAGCATTCCAGAAGATTACTTTTTAATGCCAACTTTGGTAGCAATAACATTTCATCAGCATGTGTTGATGATAGATTTACAACTTGTTTTCTAAGACATCACATTTTTTGCTGAGGGATTTTATTTGAGAGACACTGGACTTCTTTTGATATTCTTCCAGTTATTTGTTTTGAAAGACCAAACTGTGTTAATGTAACACGTAGCTTTGTGCCTGTTTTAGATACTGTGAGCGTTTTTAGTGTGTGTTTTCATGTCATCCATCCAAGAATCCGTCCACGTACACCTTTGATATTCATCCCCTAGTCAGATTTACAGGCCTGTATTCTCAACAAAATCTGTCTTGAATGAGTCTATATCCAAGCTAAAGATGTTGTTAACACCTTGAATTTCAAATAATTTGTTTTGTACAAACAATTCTAGTACATATTTTACTCTGTATATAAAAGATATTTATTTATATTATCAAAATTATGAATTATACGTCACACCACAATGTTTCTTGATATATATTGATCAAATAGTGGGAGACAAACCCCTTGAATAGCATCTTTATTTTAATAGAAAAGGCTCAATTACCAGCTTTGAAACATAACACCACCAAAAGTAGTGTCATCACATTATTGGGCTATAACATAGAAATATTGTTGTCCTATTTGGGCTCAGTGGTTTGGAGACAGCGTTGGCCTTTTTAACCACTTAAGCCCTCCGCACACAGAGCCGACTCGACCAGATCCGACTGGTTTTCAGTTAGGCTAGAGTCGTTTTTTGCTCATTCGGAGCCGATTCAACATGTTGCACCGGCCTCGAATGATCTCATACTGGCTCTTGACCAGCAAAAAAGGAGTCCTGAGGCAATGTTTACTGAGCTGAACCGACTGAAAACCAGTCGGATCGGGTCGGCTCTGTGTGCGAAGGGCTTTAGTCACACATTAAAGTGATCCATTAACTTCATAACATAATTTTTGTTCTCCCAAAGTGATATTTGAGACTTCATTCATTCAACTATATCATCATAATATCCTTCTGAATGATATGTGAAAGTGAAAGTGAATGTGAATAATTAGGGAGATATTTGAAAAATCAAAGCCTGTTCTATTCTTATGTTGCCAAACAATAAGGTACAAGAGATGACTTTAAGAACCGATGCCCCTGACGATGAATAGTTGTCATCACTCTTGTTCCTCGTGCTCTTAAGCCCGGCGCAGACAGAGCCGACTCGACCCGATCCGACTGGTTTAAATCAGGCTAGAGTTGGGCCCGGTCGGTCGGAGCAGATTTATCGTGTTGAATCAGCCCGAACTGGCATCTGACTGTCTCTCGACTGGCAAAATGTGTGTCGCGAGGCACTGAAAACTGAGCCGATCGGAAGGACAACCAGTCGAGTCGGCTCTGTCTGCGCCGGGCATTAGGCTACAGTTATTATAGATCCTCGAAAAAAAAATGTTGACTTGAACATTCCTTTCTAAATGGGTCTATTGATGTGTGAGGTGGTTAAAACCAAATAAATTTCCTCCATGATTCCATCCATAAATGTTTCTATCCATCGATACTTATGTTTTTTAACCATGATGTGCTAATTATTATGTAATTATAGAATGAAATATGGAAAAGAGACAGTGTACTTGAAAAAAAAAGATATATATTTAATATTGGTTCATCATAAACCAATTGCTAATAAATCAAAAAGAATTCATACAGTACATAATTGTGACTTGCAGTCTTTCCTTGTAACATTTAATGGCTGTCAATATTTAAAGGGTTACTTCTGCTCTTTTGCTTTTTATTATACCATTCAGCTGGAACTTGAATTAACACTATTTCTTACACCTGCCAAATGTCCATCATACAACGTTCTATGTCAATGTAGCTGTATTTCTTCTGGCATATAAAAATCATGAATCATTTAACTGGTCAATTCTTTAAAAAATATTCATCACATTAATATGTAGAATAATATTTCATCCCTTTCACAATTTATGATTGAGGGGGGTCTTTACTTACGGTAGCCAAATTAATACATGTGCAAGCAATTTTGAAGCTTTTAGGTAATATACACGCAAATCATGAATAATTTTGCAAATATTATGGATCACCAACACTCCCAATACATGCGCTGGATCAGTTATCATCTGGGCCCCGTTTCTTTAAAAAATTCGCATTGTAACTTCTATGGAAACATCTATAACGATCCATACAGATTGGCTATAACCTTGTTGGTTACAATAATTGGGCATTTACAACAACTGGAAACGTTTCATGAATCATGGTCCTGGGGTGGTTCTCTTTCTTCAAGAAACAGTAAACAATAGAACTAATGCATACAGTGGCATACAGTGGCATATTGTTGTGGTGGTGGATGGGTGGGGGTAAAATAACTGTCAGAAACAAACTGGCAAAAGTATTAATTGCCAAAAGAGGGGGGGGGGGGGATAAATATATATATAAAGCATGTCCCCTTCCTTAGACCAACTATCCGCTATCATTACATGATAGAACATGAAAAACTTGTTTCCGTCTCATAAAAGATGCATGAAAGATATCTGGATTGTTTCATTCTCTACCCTCTGGGTCTTACAAAGTCTACAGTCTAGCCGAACTTTGGCTAAATCTGCTGCAGAGAATGTTCTATAATAGGGTGTGAATGGGAATGTGAGGTTAATGGGCGGCACTACTCAAGACATGAGCAGCTCCACTCTCAGTACCACTCCCCATCTGCTGGTCCTAGGGTGTGTGATGGCTTTCTGGATTGTTTCAGACGTTGGGTCTCGATGCAGAGTTTTCAATCCTGAAGCCATTGGTCTTTGGCTCAAAACCCATTGCAGAGACTTGGTCCTAGTTTTGAGATTTTCATGAATGAAACTCTGCTCAGAACGTCATTATTCTGCTGCTCTGTTCAACCGACCGTCCGCTAGCACTGCAAATCTTGAGGAGTCTTAGACTTATTGCAGAGAATGGTCTTTGGGTATGAATTTGAGATTCATTGAAGAAACTGCAAACCTCATTGTCCATTCAACTGACAGTTTCTAGAATGTTCTTAGAATATCTGAGTGTCCATCCATTCTTTAGGCACGTCCGAAGCTCTGTTGTCAGTCCGACTCGCTGTCTGCGTTCCTAGAATGTTTCATTCGCTGTCTTTAAAAAAGATATGAATCTATAAACTGTTCATTCACAATAGATCATGATTGCCGATCGGGTTACGGTGTAAATGTAAGGTTCATCGGTGACACCCTGCTAAGCACGTCCGAAGCTCCGTTGTCAGTCCGACTCACCGTCTGTTGCCCCTGCGTGATAGACCCCCCATCCTCTACTGGGGCAGGGCGGGTGGAGGCGTTGGGGGTTTCCCCGTTGGGCCGCCGGCTGGAGATCTCCCGCAGGATGGCCTTCCCTTCTTCTCGTGTCTGTAATAATAATAATAATAATAATAATAATAATAATAATAATAATAATAATAATAATAATAATAATAATAAATTACATTTGTAAAGTACTTATTACATATGAGACCGGCTCCCAGAGAATGGGTATAAAGTCGCGATTGGTCTTTAGTACTTAGAGCCTCAAAATCATAAAATATTGTCTTTGGCTGAAATTTTTTACTTTATGGGATTTGATACTTACATGTTTCATCTACATTCTCTGAAAATTTCAGGTCCTTATTCGATTTTTTTATGCCGTAAATAATAATTTTTCTAAGCAACCTTCATTTCGGTTTCGACCAGAAACTCAGTCAATCCGCGCTGGCTGATCATGATCGATTGTGACACGAACGCGCCAGCTATGTGTGTGTGATTCGACCGTACCACCACGGCGAGCTGCAAGAGGAAAGCACTGTAGCTGTACAGTGATTGGTCAGACTAACCTGAATAGAGTTGTATTGTCCGTGTGTTGTACATTTCCGGGAAGCGTGCGCGGCATTTAACTTACTGTATAGTAAACGAGTGGTTGGTTTGTTTATAATTCTATGGGTACTGCATTGAATCACGCTGGGCATGCCGCAAGTGTGCAGTGTGCGTGTGCAGCGTACCATATCATACGGTATCAAACTGCGCTTTTCTTTTGTCTACCGCTGGTACAGCGGCGGTACGGTGAATATGATGCGGTGGTTTATGGCGGTACGTACATACATAATAGACCGCGGTTGTAATACATGCACATCAAAGGGCAGCACATGGGCTAGTTTGTTGATCATCATGAGACTTAGGGCTGAGGCTTTTATACAATTACGTAATACCGGCGAAAGCTTTGCTGATTGGCCGATGAATAACAGTATAACTTCGCATGCATTATTTCGTTTGCTGATCGATTACGAGCGGAAAGGTGAAAGCGTACCGTTCAACTTCTCGCTCGGTGTGTGAGAATGCTTTTCTGAATGGATGCAAAACTTTAGAAGCGATTTTCTCCGTTGTTTGACAAATCACGGGGCTCTGGTCCATGTTATTAATTTGCGTTTTTCTAGCCTTCAAGAAACTCATACTTATCAAGTTGTATATCATTTTAAAGCTGAAATCCTAGAGAATTAGAAACACTAAAAATCTCAATTTTGATATTCCCGATGAATTACCTAAAGTGACAGAGCCGGTCACATATGTGTCTAAGTACTGTACAAACAAACATAAGAAAAATCACATTATGTACGTACAAAATACAGTGGAAAGACAGTAAAGAGCATTGCATAATTCCATAATATCACAACACAGCATTTAAACATTTAAACATTCAAAGAAGATGCAAGAAAGTTGCTTTAATGTCACAAATTAGATATCCAAGAGAGAGCTTACCTCAGCAACAACAACAAAATGAGCCAATTATACATAGGTAAACAAAACTTAAACAAGGCCTTTGCAACAAAAATGGGCAAATTATCTGCAATTCTTACCTTACTTCATAATTATGTTTTATTTTGATACTATCTTTTGTAAAAATATGAGCAACTATAATGAAATTAAACAAACTCGGGGTTTATCTTGATATATAGTTCAAAAAAGTTATTGTTATCGTTCATTTAATTTACGTTCATTATCCATTCAGTACAATGTCACTCATTTGTACCTCTGTGTAGTCACAGCATTTGTGAGCATAGTTTGTGGCCTCATCAAAGTTGCTCTGACTATATATATGGTTGCCCTGATCTTCTAAATGCATATTTTCATTTATCTTTCATCAATGAGAGGAAGAGAGGAGAGAGGGGAGAGAGGTAATATGTAATAAAAGGTTACCTCTGTGTGGTCACAGCATTTGTGTGCATAGTTCGTGGCCTCATCAAAGTTGCTCTGCTTGAGGTGGTAGCGAGCTAGGTAGCGGTATGCCTGGGACTGCTCCTCAGAGTCTGCCGTCTAGGAGAAATCAAATATCAGTAATATAGTCTAGAAGAAACAAATATGCTTATGATGATAGTACTTTTTATATATATGTGACTGGCTATAGAAATACCTGCACTTGTTGGTAATTCATGTTTTGAAGAAATGGGCATTTTAAGTTTACATAATGTGTGTAAAAGACTTATGATTGTACAATTGAAACAATCATATCTTCGCCAATTATTGACCAATTTTTTAGAACAAAGCATCAAATAAAAGCTTGTGACAAGGCCTTTCTAATAGTATGAACATCTACATTCAAAAAAATTTTAAACGACAAGTGCAGGGTTTTGCTATAGCTGGTCACATATAATGGTAATAATAAAATAGTTAAACCTGACTATAAAGACCACACAAGGGATACACAAAATGTGGTCTTAATGATCAGGAAGTCTTAATAGACAAGTTCTTTCACTTGTGATTTACCTTCAAGGGAATCAGTATTAGTGGCTTTTATAAGGAGGTGGTCTTTATAGACAGGTGGTCGCTTGAGCAGGTTTGACTGTATAATGCTTTGCTCATGTTGAACATAATGATTGATCATAATGTCCGAGTACCTCACAATCAGTGAAAATTTGAGAAAACAAAACAATTTTGAATGATTGAAGTGGAACAATAATATATTTTTCTAATTTCTATATCAATTCTGCTCAAATTTTACCCAATATAGCATAGGAGCAGGCGCTGCTCACATTGAAATTATTTAATTTGTCATTCGCCTGGTATATATTATAATTATTATACGTCATTTTCCATCATTATTCATCAATACTTACTCCCATCGTCTCCATCTGTTCCACATACTTGGAATAGAAAGATGCCGCTTTTTCATCTTCATTGAACTTCTCGTGCAACCTTTGAAAACAAAATTGTAACAATTTATTTGCAAGAATCCAGTACAAGTGTGTAAGAGATGAATGGATTTAGAGTTCAGGTTAGTTTGAGATATGGGTGTGCGCGATGTTTTCGAGATATATTCCCATGTTGTACATCTTATGAAAAAAATGGACTCATGGAGTTATTGTAAACACTTTGTATGCAGAATTGGTTCATTTGCAAGGATTCAGTTCTTAAGAAAAGAATTTGATAAATAAATAGCCACCATTATTATTTTGTATTATTATTATTTATAGGAAGCTCAGCTCAGTTTGAAACACAAGTGTGTAAAATGTATTCAATCCTAGTTGGCTACTAAAACAATTATTTGTTGCAAACTTTGAACTAACATCCAACAGCACAAACTTAGCATGAAACTATTAGTTGGTAGGGCATATATTTTAATAGGTTGAAATTAGGGAACTAGTCAACTGTTTGTACTTCAGCTTGACAATTCATCCACATTTGCTGCTCTTTACCCATGTGCATAAATGAATACTCAATAGGAATGGAGAGTGTTTGTAAGCCATGTCAGCACATATAATAGGTAGCCTGGCTAGAATACTTTCCAGGGAGTTGAGAAAGTGCATTTCAAGTGAAGGTTGACTGTGTGCATGTTTCCGAAGACCGAGATTATAATAACGTCTTAATAACGTCTTAAAGAGATGATGGTCAATCAAATTAGGTGCTATATGTTAATTAATGAGATCAAGATAACTTGCTAACTTGCCCTCGATATCCCTTACAGAGAAGATCTGACTCGGTGAACTGGGGATGTGTCACAAAGATTAGAAACCCTGTAAAAAATACCCACTGATCTATTTTTATCCGAAGTGAGATGAATAATAATAATCATATACTTGATTTATATAGCGCCTAATATGATAATCACCTCTAAGCACTTTACAAATGATATTATTACCCCTGTCATAGGATACAATGCAAACCAGCACACATTGTGCACCATCTCCGCTCCCTGGGGAGCACTCCTTCCGATAAATAGATAAAGATACCTTGCTAACTTGACCAGAGCCATGCCTCAATGTCTCCTACAGAGTAGGTTTAAATTAGAAAAGTGATCTTTTATCCTGAGCGAGATAAATATTAGGTACCTTGCTAACTTGACCAGAGCCATTTCCTCAATGTCTCCCACAGTGTAGGTTTAAATCAGAAAACTGGTCTTTTATCCTGAGCGAGATAAAGATTAGATACTATGCTAACTTGACCAGAGCCATGCCTTCAATGTCTCCCACAGAGTAGGTTTAAATCAGAAAACTGGTCTTTTATCCTGAGCGAGATAAAGATTAGATACTGTGCTAACTTGACCAGAGCCATGCCCTCAATGTCTCCTACAGAGTAGGTTTAAAGGAGAATTCTGGACGAGTTTAAACAAAATACAGTATATTGGAAATAAATCTAGGGATGTGCTTGAATATTTTCAAGATTTGACTCTCTTTGGTTGATTTCTAAGAGATTTTCTAATGTCATTAACTCTGAGGAAATAATTAAATTTATTGCACACAATCCTGAGACCATTATGTAGCACCCTCACTTTGCTCAATTTCTTGAGTAGGCTTGAATCCGGTGCCACTGCATTGTGATCACTGCATGTGTCATTCATAATAGCCGGTCATGCAGAGCCAGCAAATTCAATAACCACGTTTACAGGACTTTGTGTCTATTCAAATTTCAATGAAAGCCAAACGTTTTATAATTTTGGACAGGCAAGTATTTTCAAACGGTTCAACAATGTAATAGTAATGATCAAAGGCACGGTTGAATGGCGCATCGTGGACTAAACTATTCATGATCGAGCATTGTATTGGTCCGATCAAAAGAACACATTCGCTGCAGTGTAAAAACATAGATAGGCGCATAGTGAGTGTCGCACGTCACAAATTGGTGCATTGTGGGATAGAACAAGCTCGCTCGCGAATTTGTGTCATTAGAATTTCAAAGCCAATTATAAGAACCCACAATCATACTTTTTCCATACAAAATTGTGTTTATTGACCTAGAATATCTGTCTTTCAATCATTAGAAACTTGAACTCGAGTGGAAGTCCACTTTAAATAAGAAAACTGGTCTTTTATTCTGAGCGAGATAAAGATTAGGTACCTTACTAACTTGACCAGAGCCATTTCCTCAATGTCTCCTACAGTGTAGGTTTAAATCAGAAAACTGGTCTTTTATCCTGAGCGAGATAAAGATTAGATACCTTGCTAACTTGACCAGAGCCATGCCCTCGATGTCCCCCACAGAGTAGGCTCTCCAGTAGCACTTCTTGGCCTCCGCAATCTTCTCCAGTCGCTCGTAACTCTCACCAAGAGCAACCAGCATCCGGGAATCGTTTGGCCTGTCATCAAAATAAAAGGTTACGTCGGCTAGTTATGTAATGGTTAAAGTGATCTAGTAACTTTGTTGACATGTGCAAAAAGTGATGAGTGGTTGATACAATGTATATTGTTGTTATCTGATATGTCCACTGGGTATTGTGTGAAAATTTCAAGTTAAATGGACGTTATATGGACGAGTAATGAGCAAAAATACAAAGTGATATTCACTTACTCATTGCACTGACTTTGTACACGGTTTCGACGATCCAGTAGATAATTTAACATCTGAACACTTCAATCGTAAATATCTTTTTAACGAAAGGGAAATTTAAAAAAACAAAATCTGTCCCATGCTTTTATTGTTAATACAAATACAATAAGGTATGAGGGAACCGCTAAAATTCCAATTGGATTTTGATGATTTGGACAATGTTACGAAGTCCCTTTAAAGGAAATTATATAATATCCATTTAACGTGATATGTTCACAAATTACTCAGTGGACATATCAAGTTTTTAAAAATGCACATTTTATCAACCATTTATCATTTTTTTTGCACATTTCAACAGGTTACTAGTTACTAGAATCCCTTTTAAGGAAATGATGGAGATGGATTTAAGAACATTGAAACATGTGCAAGAGAGGAAAAACCTGGCTAGAGATGAAGAGAGGGGTCACGAGAGGTCGGCTACGACCTTATCCACCATGAACCAATGTTGTTATGCACAAAAACATCAGTTGAATGGGCAAGTCATGTATGTTAGATTGCCTTTGCTTGCAGAATAGTCTGTGAAAATGTTCTGTCAAAAAGATTAGTTTAGAAAAAAGAGCGAAAAATTAAAAGCCACTATCATATCCATCATATTTGTTTCGGGTGTATATAGCTGTTGACTAGCACCAGTATTGAAAGGGTTTCTGGGAAGGACCACCATTAAAAGGGCCTTGAGACTCAGTGGCTAGGGCACCGGTCTAACGATTGGGAAGTCTTGAGTTGGATTTCCATTTAAACCAATATCTTAAATTTAACACATAGAGGGAATTAACCAGAAAAGAATCAATTAAATGAAGTGAGCAAATATAATATAATATAATTCTTGGTGGAGGCATACAAAGACTGAGATTAAAGACGAACCTGAGTTGCTGAGCTTGTCTGTAGTAGTAGAGACAGTAGAATGGCATCCGGAGTATCTCATACGTCTGACCTAGACCGTACCACGCCCTGAAGTCACGCTTGTTCACCTCTGAAAAACAATCAACCGGGATCAATATTAAAGGTACAGATAAATACTATTGGCATTCGCGAAAACATTAGGATTGTTTTATTATCATTATCATCTTTAGTATAAATATTTTTATAACTATTATTGTAGTATCATTATTATCATCATTATCATTATCATCATCTTTATTATCGATATCATTATCATTGTCGACATGGACATGGTCATGGTCATCATCATCATCATCATCATCATCATCATCATCATCCTTATCCTCTTCCTCCTCATCATTGTTATCATCATGGTCATAGTCATGGACATGGTCATGTTCATCATCATCATTGTCATCATCCATCATCCTCTTCATCATAATCATCCTCATCATCATGTAGTACCTATGGCCTGCCTGTATGCCTCGATGGCAGCAGGTGTGTTCTTCATCTCCATGTACTCGTGTCCCATGAGGGTCCAGGCGGACAGGTAGTGGGGGTTGAGCTTCAGGGCCCTCTGGAAATACAGCACTGCTTTCTCATGCTGGGCTCTCAGAGAGTAGTAGTTACCTGTGATGGTGTGTAGTCAGTAGACAAATGAAAACAAAGTATGATAGTATACTAAATACATGTAAGCCTCCACACTAACCCTTTTTTACTACTCGCCATTAGGCACCATTCGGGCAAGTAACATGATTAATTTCCCCTTTTTACTTGCCCAAACAGAAAAATTACTTGCCCGACCTCCCCCCCCCCCCCCCCAAAAAAAAAAAAAAAAAAACACACACACACACACACACACACACACACACAACAACAACAAACACAAACAGTGAAATTGGGGAAATTTGTTATTTGCCTGGCTAATGTCTTGCTTGTTTATAGATGAGATTTGCATATAGAATTAAAGTTTTTCTTGTTGACATCCCACTGACATCAATTTTTACTTGGCCCTGGCAATCAGGCAAGTGCTAGTATCTAGCCATGTATTAAATACCAGCTGAATAACAGCAACAACAAAATACAGAGCAAAGATTGTCTAAAATAAGGTTGAGATGGTACAGAATGTTTCCAATGGGAATATCAGGTGGATATACTGGCAGGAATGTATGGTGGAGAAGCATCCACATAATAACATCGACAGGATAAGCACTTAGTGAAGGAAGAGGAAGAGCAGAAGGAGGAGGTAGAGGAGAAGGAGAAGGAGGGGAAGAAATGGACGGAGGGAGAGGAAGAGGAGGAAGAGAAAGAGGAGGAGGAAAAAGAGGATGAAGAGAAAGGGAAAAAGAAAGAGAAATACGGAGAGGAAGAGGAAGAAGAAGAGGGGGATGAAAGTTATGAAGAAGCTACCTACCTATCACACAACATGTTTCCACTTTGTATTTATCCACCTCACACACATGGTGTGCTAGATGGCTCAGTTCTGCCTTCATTTCCTACAGGAAAAAGAAGAGTACAGCAGTTGCATTAGAATAGTTCAACTTGTTTGATATACAGTGATACAGGTATCTTAATAATATATTAAACTAGATGGATCTTGGATTGTATGCAGTCGAAAGGGATATTAAATAGATGTCAAACACTTTTCCAAGCGTTGTGTAATTCATAAACAACGCTATTAATCACCCAAATGTACAAAATTAACATGCCCTTATTTTCTGTAAGCGCCAAACATTTGTGGGTGTGTCAATTCTATACATGCGTATGATGGGAGACAATAGAATGTGTACTTCCTAGACAGTAGACTAATCTTCTTCTACAGACACATGAACACATAACTTAGTATACTATTGAAATTGAAATTGAAATGAAATTTATTTTGACCAAACAACAATATCGTTTACTACATAACATAAATCACAATATGATATTAACAATTGATATGATTTCATTGCTGGTAAAAAAAAGGACCAGCAATATCATTTTTACAATTAATTAATACAAGATTTCAAATATTTTGGGGGCAATTTACTAAAGTGATTATTCAAATATATATATTTAATTATGATTTTTCATATTAAATAATTTTCTGGAAACTTACTTTTCTCAACTTATTAGTGGAATAGACTACTAAAACTAAAATTATCTTTTATTTATTAGAACATTATTTTGGGGTGTTGAATCCCTTTAAAGGGACTTAGTAACATTGTCCAAATCCTCAAAATCCAATTGGAATTCTACGGGTTCCCTCATACCTTGTATTCGTACTAACAATTAAAAGCATGGGACAGATTTCAGTTTTTGAAATTTCCCTTTGGTTAAAAAGATATTTACGATTGAAGTGTTCAGATTTATATACCACTGGACCGCGAAAACCGTGTACAAAGTGAATGCAATGAGTTAGTGATTATCACTTTGTATTTTTGCCCATTACTCGGCCATATAACTTCCATTTAACTTGAAATTTGTACACAACACCCAGTGGACATATCAGATGACAATAATATACATTGTATCAACCACTCATCACTTTTTGCACATGTCAACAAAGTTACTAGATCCCTTTAATCTCACCTTGACATAGAGCAAGTTTGAGTAGGTGTCCATGTTCTCCAGTCGGTATGGGTCAACCTTTTGCAGCTGGCTGAACAGTTTCACTGCTTGGTCAACAGCTACAATCAAGAAAAGAAAGACACCATTCAAACTCCATTAAATCAAAATGTATAACAGTGATTGTCTAGAATAGCACCAAACACAATTCAAATTCTATTAAATCAATTCAAATTCATTTCAGTGAGTGTCTAGGAGAGGTTTCTACATTCTCCAGATGATTGTATCCTATGACCGGGGTAATAATAGTGTAAAGCGCTATGAAACATTTATGTATTTAGCGCTATATAAGAAATTATATCCTACATGAATGAAATCCTGTTCAGTGATTGGTCTACATAGCGTCATGTGACCAAACATAGTTATGCCCATGGAGAAAAATGTGCTATGCGTGACGTCATTCATGGAATAGTAAATGCTATTCCATGAATGACGTCATAGACGCCGGGTGATCATATTGAGCCCATAGAGATGCGTGTTATAAATCTTCCCTGCGAGCAGAGGTATTGTTTTAGCTTGCGAAAGATGCTCGGCGAGATTTCTCAAGGAGTTATTTAAAAAGAAATACAGCACATTTTCACCCGTGAATATCAATAAGTTCAAAAGAATATTCTAGAGATGCATTTCATGGATACCGATATAACATAGCGGTATTCGAATTTTAAAATTACGACAATGGTGCACATAGTGCATCGTTGTCCTTCTGTGGTCATGACACTAATTCGTCATTTAACAATCGGCCGCGGTGTGCACTGCACTAGCTGGATGTGTAATGTACGAATAACTATTTTCTCCATACAATTACACGTGTGTATTATTTAAAGCAGGTTAATTATTCACTTTGATGCGCGCGTTTTGCATTTGGGTGCGCATTAGTTGTTAATGCGCGTAACCATGAATGGAAAGATAGCGCAATACGCGCTCTGCGCTAGGTCTATTGCGCAATGGGGGTCAGTGTCACAAACAGAACATAGTCAGTGCAGTGATGGTTTCATGATCAATGTTTTGGTTTTCTTTATATTTTTCTTTAATTTAATTGAAATCATTTATTTTTGCGATGATTATGATTATGCGAAGGATATAAAACAAATATATCATGCACTATTTCGAGCCACTAGTGAAATTATGGATTCCTCGGTGACAGAAAAAGCACTATGTTCTTCGGGTCTACGACCCTCAGAACATAGTGCTTTTCCTGTCACCTCGGAATCCATAATTTCAACTAGAGGCTCTCAGTGCATGGTATATTTGTTTACTATATTATTATTAGGGGCCAGCCTTCTGCAGCTGTCCAGCTGTCCTACTTCACTGTCCAACTATAACACAATTTTCAATGTTTTTATTTGTATAGAGACACACAATCCTGTTTCGAGTCATCTAAACGTAATAAGTCTTCAATTTACTTACCCATCTGTTCCACCATGGATTAAATATTATTTCTAGCCCCATTTTGTTGATTGTCAATAATAGGTGTCCAGGGGGGTGTTGCATAAAGAGTTGCGATCAATCGCAAAGTTGCGATTAAACACAAATCAGAAAATGCACAAATCTGATTGGCTCTAATGCGCGCATTTTCAGACTTGCGATTAATCGCAAATTTGCGACCGATTGCATTTCTGTAGCCTGACAGCTTGACAGATCAATAAATCAAACAATATCAATCAATAACCATTAGTCTTCAAATTATTCAAATGTTTGTGTCTACAGTTCTACTGTACCTCTAAGGTTGTGATTAGCATTTGCAGCCTGTGAGATGATGTAGGTGCTCTTGCTAAATCCAGCTTCGCCAAGAGCGGTGTACCTTTTTAGTGCTTCTTCGTTCAGCTGTAGCTCCAGACAGGTGTGAGCCAGGAAAAACTCCTTCATCCAGTGAGCTGGGAGGTTCAGGCCTGATAGCTGAATGGTCGAAAGAAACAGATGTCAGATGGGGTCATGTGCGGTTAAAGGTCAAATACAACATAGTAAGACTGAGAGCTTTGTAACATTTCTAGAGCTTCTTATGTCAGTTGTTAATCCAGACAGGTGTGAATCAGGAAAAGCACCATCCAGTGAGCTGGGAGGTTCAGACCTGATAGCTGAATGGTTGAAAGAAACAGATGTCAGATAAGGTCATGTGGGTTTAAAGGTCAAATACAACACAGTAACAACAACTTTGTAACACTTTTAGAGCTTCTAAGTGCAGCTGGAACTCCAGACAGGTGTGACCCAGGAAAAGCTCCTCTGTCCAGTGAGCTGGGAGGTTCAGACCTGATAGCTGAATGGTTGAAAGAAACGGAGGTCAGATGAGGTCATGTGGGGTTAAAAGTCGATTACAACATAGTCAGACCTACAGCTGTTTAAAGGGGACCACTAGGCAAAGAACAACACATAATTATATGTTTTGGTACTGTTGTGTGATATCAAATATATGCCCAACATTTTGCAAAGGGTTGTGTAATTCATAAACAAAGCAATTAATTACCACCACTTACTGCTTACGGAACCATTATTTCATGGTTCCCTACACGCCAAACATTTGAGAGTGCACCAACTCTATTCACGCATATGTTTGGAGACAATAGAATCATGGACGATGCATTCGTCATAGACAAAAGGTAGTCTTCGTACGCAGACCCCTGAACCCATGTTGTAGTACGGTGATGCTTTTTTCCAATTATATATTTTTTCTAAAAACCTATTTTTCTGAACTTTCTAGTGGAATGGATTACTCAAAATGTTACCTTTTTTAAAGGGACTTAGTAACATTGTCCAAATCCTCAAAATAAAATTTTAATTCTAGCGGTTCCCTCATACCTTTTTGTATTCGTATTAACAATAAAATCATGGGACAGGTTTCGGTTTTTCAAATTTCCCTTTCGTTACAAAGATATGTACGATCGAAGTATTCAGATAAGAAAAACTCCCCCGGAGTTTTGAAACCGTGTACAAAGTGAGTGCAGTGAGTTAGTGAATATCACTTTGCATTTTCGCTCATTACTTGGCCATGCAATGTCCATTTGACTTGAAATTTTCACACAATACCCTGTTGACATATGAGATAACAACAATATACATTGCATCAACCCTTCATCACTTTTTGCACATGTCAACAAAGTTACTAGATCCCTTTAAAAAAAGATTATTATTTTTGGGTGGTGGTACCCTTTAACACTTCTAGGTGTGCTTTGTTCAGCTATAACTCTAGATTGGTATTAGTGAGGAATAGCATCACCCTAGTAATGCCTAGGTCACAAATGCACCGGGTGCCACACAATTTTTCTACCTATGATTGAAGAGTTCAGACACAGAAATTCAAATGCTACCAACCCTTTGTCGGTTTTTGCAAATTTGTTTGTATCAAAAAGTTACTATATATCCTTCCCAGAGAAAGCCTTGGTTTATCAATAGAGTTGGTTGTTACTATACCTTGTCCCAGTCTACGACTAGAGTAGCCAGCTCCGTCCATGCTCCCCAGTGCAGTGGCTCCTTGTGCAACGCTTCCACCAAAATCTTCTCTGCATCCTTCACAAGCTCCAGTTTCTTCAGAATCACTCCATACCTGTAATGATTATTTTATTTTATTTCATCTATTCATTCTCCACTCGTGGAATGGATTGCCCTTGTCAGCTACAAGCTGTTTGTTTCAAAGAGGTCCAAGCGAAGATAAAAAATATACAATTAGAATAATGAATACATACTCATAAGAATAGACAATGTTTGTATTCATATAGCACATAATATGACTGATTGCATCATATTGATAATAAGAAGAAAGAAAATTAAAAGGATATTAACACTAAGGATATAAACAGCAATAAGGTCAATACTTTTAGATATGTGCTAACAAACTTTAGCACAAACAATACATGGAAAAGGGTTTCATGGGAAGTACTATGTAAGTAAAACTTGTCCATGAAGATCACCCAAGGGAGACGAAAATGGTGTTCTTTATCAGCAGATGGTTCCTATACACGTAAACTGCATTCAAGGGAGTCAAGATTAGTGGTCTTCATATACAGGTGGTTGCTAGAACAGGTTTGAAATTTGACTGAACCATATAAGAGCTTTGTGGCTCAATGGTTACAGCACTGGTCAAACAATCCCAAGGTCTTGGTTCGATTCTCATTGAAGGTAAAATTTCTTTGCTCATTTCAAGCTTCATTAATAGCAATATCTAGCTTACTATATTTGGCAGCACTCACAACTCACAAATATGGTGTACTTTTTTCCTCAATCGTGCTTCCAGTAAATGTTGGTTTTGCAATCCAATTTGCAAGCTGGGATCAATCCTACAATATTTATGAAACAAGAGGTTATATATTTTTTTTCTTTCAGCACTCACAAGTACAGTGTAAACCCGTCACAATCTGCTTCATTGTACTTCCTCTCCAGCTCGACTCGTAGCTCCTTCAGCGATTCGTTCTTGATGGTCTTGAACTGGATCGGTCCCACCACGTCTGTCAGGTTGTCATATTTCTTCTTCTCCCCAGCCTGAATAACGCAGAGGATAACAGAAAACGATTTGCTGTATCATCTACATGTACTATAAGTCTACCAAGTTGAATTTGAGTCCAGAAGAATCCTAGCAGAATTCTCATCAGTGGCAAAATAACAAAACAAAATAAATAGTGAAATATATCAATCAAATCATGTCTGAGCAAAATACCCTGATGCACCATATGTATTTTTTACACTGATTATTATCATTAACACACAGGAGCTACTCAAAATTTTGGGGTCACTAAATTTTTGTTTCAATCCATCAGAGTGGAATTTATATATTACTGGTCTCATTGGGCCACTAGTGAGAAACCCTGCATGCCCCTCAAAAAGGGAGAAACCCTGCATGCCCCTCAAAAAGGGAGCAGGGGGTTTGTGAGTAACATAACATGGAAATGTACACTTTTACAAGCCTACCCTTGGCTTTTCATGTGCATCTCCTTTTCCATTCATTCTTTAATACAATATTAATATTATTGATAACAAGTTTATTTTTGTATCTCTGTACCCCGATTGTTTATCTTTTTTCCCCCTTGTTTAATGTTGTGTGTATGTTTTATGCTATTGTCTTTTTAATGAACTGAAATAAACTATTGAAATGAAATGAATGGTACCTACAAGTCTGTGACTCACCAAGAATTTACCATACATGTGCAAGAAGAAGGCCTTGTTGCTCTTGCAGTCTTCCAAGAAGAATGCAGCTCTTTCGTACTCCCGCAGGTCAAAGAACGTTTTGGCCAGCGTATACTTGTCAAACTCCTCAAGAAAATCCTAAACAGGCACAATATTTTCAAAGAAAATAGTAAAGAATAGAAATCTACAAATCAAACAAACAAAACGAATTTGAAAATCCTAGAAAAGACACACACACAAAATGCATTGTGAACAGAGATTTTACCACTTACCATTTACCCAACAAATTTGATTCTAGAAAGAAGAAATTCAGTAATCTCTCCATCCATTAGAAAATTGGAAATATTATTTACAAATAAAAATTTACTTTATCTAATTTCAGTGCTTTTTAGGGGCTATTCATGTTCTCGTTCAAAGTATTAAGTCTAACTTACTTAATCCAATTTTAAAAACAATTTTCACATCTATAGACATTTCAACATTTCAAAACTTAAATGTGATATAAAACTGTCAGCGATCCACTTACCAGAGAGTCTTCCTCCACAGTTCCTGCTGATGGCTTCACATTACCAAGGGAGTACGACAACTCTGCACACCTTTAAATTAAAACAAAAATGATGACAAACAATTGAGTTAAGTAGCATTTTGGCATGTGTACATGATGTAAATGCATACGTAACTTATTTATCCACTACTCCTTGGCCTGCCATTGCACTAGCAGACTAGCGCATTAGCGGCAGGGCGTGAGCAGTATTAAAGGGTACCACCACCCAAAAATAATATTCTTATTAAAGAAAGGTAACATCTTTAGTATTCCATTCCATCAACAAGTTCACAAAAATATGTTTCCAGAAAAAGAAAAAAAAATTGGAAACGCATCACCATTCTAAAGCATGCGTTCACGCGGTCTGAATTGCGAGACTGCGATGCGTGCCGTGAATTGCGATGTGTGTGTAGAGCGAACGAATCGCCCGGGAATCTATTGTCTACAAACCTACGCGCATTTATATTTCTCTGTGCTCTTTCGGCCTACGTGCCTGCGTGCTTTTATATTTCTCGATGTTTCTTGTACCTTCGGCCTTCGTGCCTTCGTGCCTACGTGCCTACGCGCTTTTATATTTATCGATGTTTCTTCTACCTTCGGCCTTCGTGCCTACGAGCCTACGCGCTTTTATATTTCTCGATGTCTCTTCTACCTTCGGCCTTCGGCCTACGTGCCTACGCGCTTTTATATTTCTCTTTGCTCTTGTACCTTCGGCCTTCGGCCTACGTGCCTGCGTGCTTTTATATTTCTCGATGTTTCTTCTACCTTCGGCCTTCGTGCCTTCGTGCCTACGTGCCTACGCGCTTTTATATTTCTCTTTGCTCTTGTACCTTCGGCCTTCGGCCTACGTGCCTGCGTGCTTTTATATTTCTCGATGTTTCTTCTACCTTCGGCCTTTCGTGCCTTCGTGCCTACGTGCCTACGCGCTTTTATATTTCTCGATGTCTCTTCTACCTTCGCCTTCGGCCTACGTGCCTACGCGCTTTTATATTTCTCTTTGCTCTTGTACCTTCGCCCTTCGGCCTACGTGCCTGCGTGCTTTTATATTTCTTGATGTTTCTTCTACCTTCGGCCTTCGTCCCTTCGTGCCTACGTGCCTACGCGCTTTTATATTTCTCGACGATCTTGTACCTTCGGTCTTTGTGCCTGCGTGGACCTACGCGCTTTTTTTTACTCTAACAAAAGCCCCCACCTTAGTCCAAACCCCGCCATTATTATCTTCCGTATTAATTTCTTTTGTTTATGAATGAATTCGTTGATTTGTTTATAACAATACTCTAACTAAATCCCCAAGCTTAGTCCAAAGCCTGCCATTATTATCTTTCGTATTAATTTGTTTTGTTCAAATGATTATCTTCCGTATGAATTTGTCGATTTGTTATACCAGTAACAAAACCCCCCACCTTATTCCAAACCCCGCCGTTAATATCTACCGTATCAATTTGTTGATTTACATATCAACCCTCCACCTCCTTAGTCCTTAAATCGTATGAATTCGGTGATTTTTTTTTAATTATAATACTCTAACAAAAGCCCCCACCTTAGTCCAAAACCGCGCTATTATTATCTTCCGTATTAATTTGTTTTCGTTGTTATATCTTCCGTATGAATTTGTTTTGTTTAAATTATTATCTTCCGTGAATTCGTTGATTTGCTTATAATAATACTCTTAACTAAAGCCCCAAAGCTTAGTCCAAACCCCGCCATTATTATCTTCCGTATTAATTTGTTGATTTGCATATAATAATACGTTAACAACCCTCCACCTCCTTAGTCCTTTCGTTTGAATTCGTTGATGATTTTTTTTTTTATTATAATACTCTAACAAAAGCCCCCACCTTAGTCCAAACCGCGCCATTATTATCCGTTTTGTTAAAAGTTATTATCTTCCTCATGAATTCATTGATTTGTTTATAATAATACTAAAGCTCCAAGCTTAGTCCAACCCCCGCCGTTATGATCTTTCGTGTTAATTTATTTTGTTCAAATGATTATCTTCCGTATGAATTTGTCGATTTGTTATAACAGTAACCCCCCCCCCCCTTATTCCAAACCCCGCCATTTATATCTACCGTTTCAATTTGTTGATTTGCATATAATAATACTTTAACAACCCTCCACCTAATAAAATCCTTTCGTATATGAATTCGTTGATTTTGTGTTGTATTATAATACTCTAACAAAGCCCCCACCTTAGTCCAAACCGCACCATTATTATCTTCCGTATTAATTTGTCTTGTTAACGTTATTATCTTCCGTATGAATTTGTTTTGTTCAAATGATTATCTTCCGTATGAATTCGTTGATTTGCTTATAATAATACTCTAACTAAAGCCTCCACCTTAGTCCAAAACCGCGCCATTATTATCTTCCGTATTAATTTGTCTTGTTAACGTTATTATCTTCCGTCTGAATTTGTTTTGTTGAAATTATTATCTTCCGTATGAATTCGTTGATTTGCTTATAATAATACTCTAACATAAAGCCTCCACCTTAGTCCAAACCGCGCCATTATTATCTTTCGTATTAATTTGTTTTGTTACGGATGCATTTGTTTTGTTAAAATTATTATTTTCCGTATGAATTCGTTGATTTGCTTATAATAATACTCTAACTAAAGCCCCAAGCTTAGTCTAAAGTGAGCCTGGGGCCCGGAAGAAAAAAACCCGGACCGGAACGACCCGGAATATGCTTCAGATTGTTTACCGGGTCCCGGACCGGCCCGGAACCCGGTAAAAAATCATCAAATCAAACGTTTTTTTGTATCTTCTCTCTGGAGCATAATATGGGCTTACAATAGGCATTATTAGCATCGTTTATATGACTTTGATTTGAAGCCATTGGTCACGGGCGTAGCGAGTTACGTAACACCCATTCAACTGGGGGGATGTAATCCGATGAATGAATAGCTCACCCCCCCCCCCCCCCCCCCCACTTGAATGGGTATCAATGTCATGTCTACGCCCGTGCCATTGGTACTTCAATTTTGTGATAAATCGACATGTTTACGAAGTTATTTTTTACCAGTCTGACACCGGAAAATGTTAATCTGGCGCTCATGACGGGTTTGCTTATTTGACCTTTGAGAACAATGCCTGGATTTGTAGTGATGTTTTGTCAGTCTGAGTATGTTGTCATATCGACTAATGGTGCAAAATTTAACTATATAAACATAATCATAACAATTTCAAAATATTTCCGATATCTGCTGAATAAGTTGATTTTCAAATCGGGATTTGTCAACAGTTCTGTTTTATTCTAAATATTTTTGAATGTGCGTGATTGTATTTTGCGTTTATAAAAACGATGTTTTAGATATTTTAGCCATCATTTTCTCGAAGTGCATTTGTCCTAACTTTGTTCACTTATTTTTGGAAGAATAATAACGATGTTTTAGATAAGTTTGGCATAATGTTGTTGTTGTTGTTGTTTGATGTTTATTGGCGGTTCATTCAATTTGAATATTTTCGCCAAAAACTAAATATTATTTCATTCTTCTCATTTATTTTCTTTATTTTAATATTGTTATTATTATTTTTATATACATATGTATATTTTGCAACTATTTAAATATTGGAAGAAACCAAAGCTGTATGTATTAGTTCACCTTTCGTAAATATATATGTTCTAACTAATACTTGAATCACTCCTTTGTGATCCAGCTGAAGTACGGGCGGCTTGCATTGTTCGTAACTCCTTCCCCATGAATTAATTGAGTACAAAGGGCCGAGAGATTGGCTTGCCAATGACCTTCGAGAAAATAACGACGTGGTATTCATAATAACTTGGGCCCCTTGATATGTTGTCTGTTGTCATATCGACTAGTGGTGCAAAATTTAACTCTATAAACATAATCATAACATGTTTGTTTTCTTCTTTCCTTTTAGAAAAGATGACAGACGCTCCGAGGCAGCAAAGAGTACCACAGCCATTTTGTTGGGAGGCTCCTTCAAATCATCAGAAACCTTCAGCTTCAACAGACATTCGGGCTTGAAGAAAAATTGTTTTACCATTGTTTCCGTCCGTCTTGTTCAACTAAACACTTTTTGTTGTCCCATTCTTTTAATTATAATTTTTGATGGTCCAGTTAGTTATGTTGATAATGACGATGATGATGAAGATGAGTATATAATATATGATTTAATTTCATGTGCGACTATAGCGATGGTTTTGATTGTAAAAATGATGATGGATTGTGTTGATTGTGAATAGTTGATGATTTAAAATTGATATTTGAGCGTCATATTGAAAACAACTATATCATACATAATCAAATTAATTATAACCCGGTTATTTTATGCTTGAATATGGTCACGCTGATAATTTGTACGAAGATGAATATAATTGGAGAACTAAGATGGATGATATAAATGATCGGAAGACAATATGAATGCCGATGGTGAAAATGAGATGATGTTTATGATAAAAATTATTATCATTGAGCCAATGAAATCAGTGTGGCAAGAGATGGAGAGAAGCGGCCGGAGAAGCCAACCACCTGACATGACAATGCGATCACTCCCTCACTCACTCTAGTAAAAACGTTAGTAATGTAATTTTGAAATTTTGAATTCAACAATGCTTCGGCGATTAAAACTTCACAAGTTTACGTGAGAAACGTTATTATAAATAAGTAATCAGAGTTGAGCTTGAATACACAACAAATATGATACACCATTAATTTGATAACCCTTTAAACTTATTTAATCACTCAACCACTCCAATACAAGAACGAAATTCCAGAACTCTTTTATTTTTCAACCTAAAGAGAATGTTTATAAAATAAGTAAAAACAACATGCACGCAACCATCACTCAACAAACGACCCAGAACATTCCCGCGCAATGTATACAGATATCGCCTATCGGCCATGAGGCTTTCTCGGAAGAGCAGACCACATTTTCACGGCCATCTAGCTCGATCTACACCAATGCATTATACACACACTTTTGTTCAGGGCCTATTGCAATTTATAATAGATTTATACTAGCATGGGCCTACCTGGCATGCTTACCTTGGATACACTAGAGCGTCATGCAGCCTTGATGAAAAGTGGAGGTTTACTTCTGCGACATTCCCGATGTCGTCCAGGTTTACATCAATTACTAATAGTCATGCTTTTTATGATACCCCTTTCATGGTGCACAATTACCGATGAAAATACCCATGAAATTTATTATGCAAGTTTCAATCGCTATACTTCCCCTCATAATCATCAACAATTGATCGGTAGTTTAATAAAATAAAATCATCATCAACATAATCATTACATTTACTCATTCATTACCAAGTCATCGTCTATTTGTAATAAGTTTTTATTATTTGATTTATTGTCATCGATCAGCATCACATATTTATAAAAATCATCACCAAGTTTATTATTTTCAATATGACGCTTAAATTATAAGTATATACATTTTTATCATCAATTATTCACAATCGCCACAAGCCATCATCATTTGATATCAGCTGTTCTAAAATAAACTGATGAAAATATAACGATTGAACTTTGAACATCATCATCAATCAAAACCATCGCTAGTCGCACATCAAATTAAATAACATATATAATCCTCTTCATCATCATCGTCATTATCAACATAAATAACTGGACAGTCAACAAATTATCATTATTAAAAGAAGAGGACAAACAAAAGTGTTTAGTTGAACAAGACGGACGGAAACAAGGGAAAGAATTTTTTTTCTTCAATTCCGAATGTCTGTTGAAGCTGAAGGTTTCCGATGTTTTGAAGGAGCTTGGCAACAAAATGGCTGTGGTACTCTTTACTGCCTCGGAGAGTCTGTCATCTTCCTTTAAAGGAAAGAAGAAAATAAAACATGTTATGATTATGTTTATATAGTTAAATTTTGCACCATTAGACGATATGACAACATATCAAGGGGCCCAAGTTATTATGAATACCACGTCGTCATTTTCTCGAAGCGCAAAATATTTTATTAAGGCAAAACATGAGCACGCATATTGAAAGATATTAACAATAATTAAATTATGCCAAACTTATCTAAAACATTGTTATTTTTCTTCTAAAAATAAGTGAACAAAGTTAGGACAAATGCACTTCGAAAAAATGATATCTAAAACATCGTTTTTATAAACGCAAAATACAATCCCGCACATTCAAAAATATTTAGAATAAAACAGAACTGTTGACAAATCCCGATTTGAAAATCAACTTATTCAAAAATCGAAAATATGTTGACATTGTTATGGCCCCGTTTTCCACTTCAAAAAACTGCGGAAGAAACGGGAATAAGTGTATCATTGAAACGGGAATATAACTTTCCAAAACACTTGTTTTTTTTACCGGGTTTGTTTTACCGGGTTCCTGAAGTTTACCTCCCAACCCGGACCCGGCCCGAACCCGGCAAAAATGCCAAACCCGGCGGGTTTGGCCCGGCAACCCGGCCCGGATCCCAGGCCCCGCCATTATTATCTTCCGTATCAATTGGTTGATTTGCATATAATAATCCTTTAAAAACCCTCCACCTCCTTAGTCCTTTCGTATGAATTCGTTGATGATTTTTTTTATTATAATACTCTAACAAAAGCCCCCACCTTAGTCCAAAACCGCGCCATTATTATTTTCCGTATTAATTTGTTGATTTGCATATAATAATCCTTTAAGAACCCTCCACCTCCTTAGTTCTTTCGTATGAATTCGTTGATGATTTTTTTTTTTATTATAATACTCTAACAAAAGCCCCCACCTTAGTCCAAAACCGCGCCATTATTAGCTTTCGTATTAATTTGTCTTGTTAACGTTATTATCTTCCGTATGAATTTGTTTTGTTTAAATTATTATCTTCCGTATGAATTCGTTGATTTGCTTATAATAATATAACTAAAGCCTCCACCTTAGTCCAAACCTCGGCATTATTATCTTCCGTATGAATTTGTTTTGTTAATGTTATTATCTTCCGTATGAATTTAATTTGTTTAAATTATTATCTTCCGTATATGAATTCGTTGATTTGCTTATAATAATACTCTAACTAAAGCCCCCACCTTATAGTCCAAACCGCGC